>JAJOOH010004851.1:0-14047 GCA_029582605.1 Solanum gracilifrons
GGGAGAGAAAGGAGGAGAGAGGGGGGAGAGAGGGGGAGAGAGAGGGAGAGAGTATATTGTTTATTGTTTGTGTAAGAAGCTGGTGAAGAAGTAGGCCATCTACTCCTACACTGCAAATTTGTTAACAAATTATGGAATTCACTACTCTAATGTTATTGTGCAGGGAATTAACTGGGTTATGTTGGGTGTAGTGTGGCCCTTTTTCCAAAAACTGGAGTTTAGAGGCAATAGATAGATGCTTCGTCCCATCTGCCAAAGTTTTGATGGGCAGAATTATTTGGTACTTGTGTTGGTGGAGTTAGCAAGTACATAGTGGAAATAGTCGAGGTATGCACAAGCAAGCCAAGCCAAACACAACCGTAATAAAAAAAGAATAGAAAGAGGGTCAGCGATGTTATTTCACATGCAAGTATAAGGAAAGGAATAGGTGCACTCTGAGGGAGAAGAAATTCAGTGATGCACAGTCAGAACATCCTCTTCTTCACATAAAATGGACGGAGGAAAATTGGTTTGTACATTTTCTAGCACAAAAGTCTTTGTTGTGTGCAACTTTTCTCCTTTTTTGCTCCATTCTTCGTTTCACATAAAGGGACACCTGTCTATGTTGTATGCTTAGGTTTCTCTGGTATAACTTTGTGGTCCTTACCTTTGGCCCTATATCTGTCTTTCTTGTTAGAATGCTCACTTTGTACACTGATTATGTACAAAGGTTTCCCCATATTGTCCATATAATAACCGTATTTACTTATCTAACAACCAAGGCACTAAATATTGCTAAGGAAATTTAGAACAAGCTCAGATGCTACAAGTGTTCTTTCAGACTAATCAAGAAATAAGAAATGTCGAGTCCTACATTTCCAAGAGAAAAACAGTACAAAGTAAAAGCCTCAAACAAGGTCCGTGTCTCATGATAAAACATATTATTGATGTCAGCACTACATTTTCTATGTCCATTACTCTTTACTTAATGATGAATAGCTCATGAAATGGAGAACACGAAAGTACAAATGTTGGATTTAGTGCCTGAAGGACAACAGATATGACCTAATATATATTGTCTATATCTACAGCAATTTGTTCTTTCCTGCATCCCAGTTACTGCTTTTCTTTGACTATTGAGTGGACATAACAAAAGTAGAACATCAAATGAGTGGAGGAAGAGAACCAAAAATACCTCTTCTGGTGACACTCCAGCATCTTCAAGGCTACTAAGGATACATGAAGAAACACCAAGTCCATCAGCTCTGGGGTCGGTCATGTGATGTGCATCACAATTTACTGCACCACCCAAGTATTCTGCAATTATTGGTGCTCCTCGTTTCATTGCATGCTCCAAACTTTCCATCACCTGTCAACAACTCCATCCAATTGTCATGATGTATTCCCAAAGGTGATCATGTTATATGAGAGTGATACAATAAGACAGTGCTTTGTCCAAAACTGTGTTCCGCCGAGAAAAAGAAAGACCAATTATGATTTTTTCAGAAAGAAAAAAAAAGAGTTTATGTCAAGGGTTTCCTGTTGGAGGATATATGTTGTTGTCACCTTATGTAGTCTTAGGCAATCCCCACCTCATGAACCAGCTTTGGGTTGAGTTAAGCCCAAGGTTCATTTTCTTAACATATTTAATTATTACATGAAGGATAGAAACATCAATTGTTAAAAAACAGGACAACACAAAACATTGGTCCAACAAAGATAGAAAGCTTAGAGGATGTCCTTGTTATCAAACTTTAATAAACACTTCAGCAAACTTACCAACACTCCAGCTCCCTCTCCCATAACAAAGCCGTCTCTATCTTTGTCCCATGGTCTAGAAGCAGTTTGTGGATCATCATTTCTTTGAGACAAAGCTCTGCATGCCACAAAACCTCCCAACCCAATAGGAATTATGGCAGCTTCAGTTCCACCAGCTATCATCAAATCAGCTTCACCTCGACGGATGTGATTTGCAGCAGCATAGAAACAATAGTTGGAGGTAGCACAAGCAGTTGAAATCGAGTAGTTCGGTCCCATGAAACCAACATCAATTGCAAGCAAGGCCGAACCCATATTTGTTATGGCATATGGTATGAAAAATGGAGTAATTTTCCTGTGACCCTTTTCAATTAAGGCTTGGACGCCATCTGAAAAAACTGTAAGACCACCCATTCCTGTTCCTACCAAAACACCAGCTCGCTCCTTATCAATCTGCAGTCAAAATAGAACTAAAGAACCTAAATTTCTTTCCTACTTGAAAAGAGAAACAAACCCAGACAAAGAAGGTTTGTCCACTAGTAAGCATGATTTTCAAATGCAGTAACTAAAAGAATCAACAGCGGACAATGTTTCATTGCTAAGACCATTAGTATTGACTATTTTAAACTCACAGAAAGCTTAGGCAGAAAAAGAATATGAAAAGATGTCAAAGCACAAAATCAGAAGATAAGAGACCAGAGAGTTTGTTCATGAAGTGAAGTTCCAACATCACAACAACTGAGGCTTATTCCATATTCCGTAGATTTCAAATATTATAAAAACATAGAAGCTAAACTGGACGAGAAATATGTGTGAAGTTCTAAAATTCAGGGGAGATTCATGGACAATAATAGCACCAATTAACTAGCAAGCATATAGTCCGCTACCAAAAGGCATGGAATGAGCGGAAAGTAAGAAGGTTAGTACTGGAGAATAAGGAATCCAAGGAAGCTCTACTGGAGCCTCAACTCCAATCATGGCTCCCATTGCCTTAGTTTGCTAATCAAGAACAAGTTTTATGGTAGCCGCATAGTGGAGGTAGATGTAGTACCTATAATTACAAATGGCTGATTAATAAAACAATAGAGACACCAAGTTGGAATCGAGGGAGACATCAAAGAATACCAATATATGAGAACATATCTAAAATAGTCGTAGGACTACATATACCATATTACATATACATGCAGTGGAAGATTGTCTGAAAAAAAACTAAAGTTTTGAAGACCATCCTGCCAGGAGGTCACTGGGAAATCTTTACTCTCAATTAATTTTGTTAACAATATGTGATGCTTGTATGGAAAACCTCTACATAGTACATACTGAGGAGGCAGGTAACTTTGATTATTGAACAAATCCAGTAAAACTGCTGAAGAATTATAATATCATTCTGTTTTTTCACAAATAAATTAAAGACTTTAGGGCTCGTTCGGTAGAGTGTATTAGTAAAAATAATACATGCATTAGTTTTGTGTATTAGTACTCTATTGTGTATTGAGGTGTGTATTACTAATACATGGAAATCCATGGTATTAGTAATGCAAGTGCTTTCAATGCATGCATTAGCATAGTTAAAGACGCAATTGCCCCTAAAAACTTTTTGTACATCTTTTCCAATATATCTGTGGAGGGTATTTTTGTAAATAAATATAATTTTTAGAAATAATGCAATACATGTTATTTTTAATACACCAAACCAAACAATGCATAAGAAATAATCTCTCCATAACTAATGCAAGCATTACTTATACACTTTAATTAGCATTATTCTAATATACTCTACCAAACGACCCCTTAATGTAAGCATATAGCTCATGACGTAGAGACCTATGAAAATATACATTCCTATTGTTGTTCAAAAGTTGAGACAAGGTAATATTTTTAATCTGAAGTATATCTTTAATACAATAACTACTACTTGGGTTGCTGGAATCATGTGTATATATATATTAAACTAAACATAACTTGCTACACCTGAGTAGTTTGGTCCATTTTTTGTTAATTTTTTTTTAATACGTAATCAAGGATTTCATAATTACTTGCACTAAGCCAGTACCACAAAACATAATTCCAGATTGTGCAAATTCTCTATTGTATCTAGGATTGCATCTGCATCATGTACAATAACCAGGCTGCACCAAAAAGCTAACAAGACTATACATCTTTGTTTAAGGCTATGTATTTTCCTCCTGTTGCCTTTAAAAAATTCTGCTATTTCTTTCAAGCCATACAGTCCACCAAACAGCTTGAGGGATCGTATTCCAAGTCTTTCGCAATTCCTTGGACAACCACTCTTGTTCCAGTATTGCAGTAGCTCAAAAATGGATCTTGGTATGGCCCAAGACAAGCTAAATATAGCCAAAAACATGCACCAAAACTGACTAGTTACTCTACAATGCAAGAAGAGTTGTCCAACATCTTCTTAGTGTTCCTCACACATTGGGCACCTACTGAAAAGCTAAAAACTCCTCTTTTGAAGGTTGGAATGAGTGAGACAAGCTTCCCTAGCCACAATCCAAGAGAAGCAGGAGGCCTTCAAAGGACCCTTGCAAAAGAAGATCTTTTTCCCAGACCAAGAAACTCTATTGCTGATTGAAAGACACCTTTGAGATGTCCCTTCCACCGGATAGAATCTACTGTATTATTCCAGTAAATGTTGATGGGCATGGATTAGCTAAAGATACCATTGTATTAGAGGAAAGCTAGACATGGATACTTCTCCTTCATTAGGTTACCTTCTCTAATTCTACCAACAAAATGTTAGACAGAGTAAAAGTACCAATCAAACATATCACACAACTCCAAAGCAAATTCAAAAGCTTACAAAAAAGATTAACCAAAAAATATACATATATAAGCATCCAAACCCCATAAATTCCCCTGTAATGAGCCAAAATACCAATAAAACAGATCACATCAAACCCCATTTCATCTCAAAGCTAACCAAAGCAATTTCAAGAACTTAAACATGAAATCAAAACCTTTTTATCTCTGTCGCTACCAAGATCCGCATTTTCCAGTGCTTTTTTCCCAGCAACAATGCAATACCTGAGACAATCATCAAGCCTTCTATCATTCTTACCATCAATATAACCATCAGCTTTAAAGCCTCTAATTTGTCCACCAAATCTAGTAGGAAATTTCGAAGCGTCAAATCGATCAATTAGAGTAACCCCACTTTCACCAGCTAATAACTTATCATAATAAGCATCAACATCATTCCCAAACACAGAAACAAGACCCATCCCAGTTATAACAACACGCTTTTTGGGGTCTTTTTCCCTTGTCGGAGCTGAAACTGTAGTGGATGAAGCTGAGATAAAAGGGGTTCTTTTGGGTCTCAATGGCTTTACATTGGTGAATTGGGGTATGGTTTTGAGAAATGGGTCGACCGGAGATGGCCGGAGAGATGAAGATTGGATAGCTTGCATGGTTACCGGCGGAGAAGGAAAGATGTAGTTAGTGGAGTTTCGATGACAATAATGTGGATGCAGGAGAAAGGCATAAAACTACCGAGAATGTTTTATCAAATCACAATCTATATATATATTTATATTAATTAATATACAATTTAGTATGTCTCCTCCAAGTTTGAAATTGTATGTCGTTGATTTCATCTTATGATTTTATATCGCAATTCAAATCAACTTATGATTTTATATCGCAATTCACATGTCCAAACGCTTACTTAAATTAATTTATTTATTGGGATTTAGCTTGACTTGTTACTAATTTTTAAGAATTCGATAGTATTTGATCAGATTTTGATTTTGTTTTAAAAATAAAAAGAATTCAAATCGAATAGATAAATTAAATTTATAATACTTTTCTATTTGAATAATTAAGTACATATATTATATATATTTTCTATCAAAATTTATTTACCGGTAGTTTTATTTCTGAGAGGGATATGAATATTAGGTTATAAGGTTGTTTACTAAAACTAGTTTAGTTTATGTGTTTTGTACCTGTTTGTTGTGTCAACAATAAAGACGGAAATGAAGTTATGACATATGTATATAGTTATTTAAATGGAAAAAATGTGTTTCTTTTGATTTTAGTATACTTGTGTTGTATGGCACAAAATACATATGAAATGAATAGATTATAGAAAAATAGAAACTAAAGCTAAAAATAAATGTAATACCTACGTGTACTAATTGATGAAATAAGAGTTATTAAATTGATACAATAGATCAAGTAAATATGTATTATATCTAAAAATAATAATAAATTTAGTTATACAGTACTTGTAAACCAATACGACAAAACCTTTGATCCCACACTATTTTAAGATTTTCTTGTTGAAATCTTCAAATTTCAATCATTCATGTAAGAATTTACCAATCATTGCATATTGTAAATTCTCAATGATATTCATTCGATTCATTTCTTTCTCAATCCACTTCACCACATGTTCTCATCTCTCAATTGATGAGATTCCTAAGTGCGAAAAGACAATGCAAACTTGTTATATCAAAAATTGTTTTTGATTGGAATAGGTTCAATATTTGTTCTCATTTGCATAAGAGCGGAGAGTGTTAGGGTTAATCAAATTCACATAATTGAGCTAAAGTGGATGTTGATTGTAAAGAGAAGAAAAGAACCAGTAGCAGATGAATTGATGCTTATTGATTATTGTATTGGCCATTATATAGCCAGTGTATTACATACAAGACTGAAAATAAAATAACACCTTCAAAGAAATCTAGGAAATAGAAAAACCTACGTAACTACAATCCTAAAGATAAGAAAACTGATAAGTTCAAAATTAATATAAAAAACTGAGTAAAAAGAGTCTTACAAATGACAAGAGTCCTAGAGATCTACTACCCGTTATTACGCCCCCACAAGTTGGCATTGAGGTCTACTACGTCCAACTTGGAGAAATGGTTATTGAAAAGAGCACGGGGAAGAGGCTTTGTGAGAAGATCTGCAACTTGATCTGCAATTTGTAGATGAGAAACTTCAAGTTGTTTGCACTCAGCCTGCTCAGGGACAAAATGGAAGTCGATGGCTACATGCTTCATACGGCTATCGAAAACAGGATTGACACTGAGCAATAAGTGGTGCTAATATTGTCATAAAGAACTTTTGGAACATCAATCAGAGGAAACTGAAGCTCTCGAAGAAGATGGGTGAACTAGTTAATTTCGAAATCAGTAGCAACAATTGCGCGATATTTTGCCTCTGCAGAAGAATGAGAAACTAAATGTTGCTTCTTTGAAGACCATGAAATAGGGGAACAAATAAATAGATAACATAACCAGTGGTGAAAGTGTTATCTTGAGGATCCCTTGCCCAATTTGAGTTAGGGTACGCCAATAATCTATGATCAGTCTCCTTGGAAACGAGTACACCAAATGAGGTAGTGGAACGAAATAGTGAAGAAGTCGTTTAAGAGAAACCTAATGAGACATAAACGGCTGATGCATATCTTGTGACAACTTACTGACAGAAAAAACTACGTTGAGATGAGTGAAAGCAAGGTAATGAAGCTTATCAATAATGCGCCGATATAAGGAACCATCAACTAGATGATTATTAGGCGAGGGATAAAAAACAATAGTAGATGTCATAGGTGTGGAAACACCTTTACAGTTATCCATGACTACCTCATGTAGGAGATTCATAGTTTACTTCTCTTGAGAAAACAGAAGAACGAATCACTTCTATACCAAGAAAGTAATGAAGAGACCCTAGGTCCTTCAATGAAAAACATTGAGAAATATAATGAACAACTCGTTGGTGATTATTAGTCACTAAAATATCATCCACATAAACTAAAATATACATATTTAACCCAAATTTATGCATAATGAAGAGTGAGGAATCATAATGTGACCTAACAAAATCCAAAGTAATGATATAATTTTTGAGTTCAATGTACCAAGCACGAGGTTGTGCCCATAAATTACCTTCTAAAGACAAGATACATGAGTAGGATTCTAAGAGTTTTCAAATCAGAGTGGTTGTCGCATATATACTTCTTCAGTAAAACGACCCTGCAAGAATATCCAGCTGATGAACATGCCAATACTCAAGTTGAGTGGCGACGGTCAGGACAAGATGTACAGTAGCAAGCTTGACTGCATGGAATAAAAGTAGAATGTTAATCAAGTTTGAAGCGCAAAGTAATTCTCTTGGCAATCAAACGAGTCTTGCACCTATTAACGAAATCGTCTGATTTATGTTTAACTAGGAATAACCACTTACAATCCACCACGTTTTTGGAAGAGTCACATGGAACCAAATGTCAAGTATGATTGTGAACAAATGTATCAAATTCAACTTGCATTGCTAAATTTCATCGGAGAATTAGCTTGACATGCTTATGAGTTGTGGGATTTTTGGAGACATTATAGTGGTTGTGAGAAACTGAGAAGGTTTAAGGCTATGCCTTTGTGATCGGATAGTCATTGGGTGGGCTTTGTTGGCTAGTTGGTTTGGCGGGGCTTAGGTTGTTGGGTCAGGTTGAATAGGAGATGTTGTTGGTTGAGGTGGGAAGGAAGTTATTTGTTGCTGATTTTGTGCCAAAGCGGATGAATTATGATGAGGAATTGGAGTTTGTCTAGGAATGGGTGGTCTTTCTCGTCTATGAAATGTGATAAGTGGTCGTGAGAGCAAAGCTTGAGGTGTTAAAGAAGAATTAATTTGATGTTCTTGTGAAACTTGTGTAGAGGGTGAAAAAGTAGGAGTTGAGACGGGAGAAAACATGCTACATGATAATGGAGAGATGACATTTGAAGCGGAGGAGATAAATTGCAGGCGTTGAGGGATCGTTGCCAACATAGTCACTGGTGAGGGGGAGGGGGGGAGTTAACAGGAGAAATGTGAAATCAGATTAATGTCCTCCTTGAATTGTTGTTGAACAGAGATGTTATCCCAAGAAACAATAACTTTATTATTAAACCTGGAAAAATATTTTGAAAAAGAAAATTGTCTTTCAAAAAAATTACATCCTTGGATAAGTATAATTTGAAGTTAACTGAATCAAAACACTAATGGTTGTAATATTTGTTAGAAAATCTTAAATAAACACATATTGTAGATCGAGGTACCAATTTATTATTAGAATGCGCTTTGAGCCATAAGTAGAACAATGTAACGACCCAGCCTACTAGTGACATTGTCCGCTTGGGCCTTATGCCCGCACAACTTTAAAACGCGTCACTAGTTGGTAAGGCCTGCTTACACATATACCCAACATCTCTCTTTGTATTTTGCTGATGTAGGACTTCTAATCTTAAGTTGGGGTGTCACATACACCCCTTCTATGGACTCAGGGTCCTCGCTGAGGTTTTCCCCACCGAATGAGATTTGCCTAGACTCAACACTGAGGTTTGCCCAGCCTTATCATGATTTGCCTAAACTCAGTTGAACTCTGGTCCATATCGACAAGGCTGACAAAAGAGTGACTCTGATACCATTTGTAACGGATCAGCCCGCTAGTGATATTGTCCGTTTTGGGCCTTAGGTCCGCACGATTTAAAAACACGTCACTAGTTGGTAAGGCTTGGTTACTCATGTACCCAACATCTTTTGTGTTTTACCGATAGAGACTTCTAACCTTAAGTTAGGGCGTCACACACAAGTATCTGAAAACTTTGATGGTATTATAATTAGGCATAACCTGAAATATGATTTCAAAAGATGATTTATTTTGTAGATTGGGTGCAGCCATACTATTGATCAAATAAACAACTTGACAAGCATAACTCCAAAATGTTGAAGGTAAAGATGTTTGGTATAATAAGTTGTGGGCTATCTCGATGACGTGCCGATATCAGCGTCCAACTAAGGCTACCCTTTGTGGTGTGTATGGGGAGAAGACACTAAGTGTTCAATTCCATGTGTTTTTAGATAGGAATCTAATTTCTGAAACGCAAAATTTGGGTTAAAATGTCTTTCAAGTAAGGGAAGTAAAGTTTGAAAGATTTCGAGAACTCATGTTTTAGATTTTAGTGTGAACAACCACATATATCTTGAAAATTGATCAACAAATAAAACATAATATTATTTTTGTCAATTGATAAAATTGAAGACGACCCCCACAAATCACTGTAAAGTAAATTTAATGAATTGACATTGTGCAAATAACTTTTTTTTAAAAAGCATCTTGTGACTTTTATTAGAATAACATAAATGATATACAATATTACTTTTGAAACCAACTACTGAAATGGAAAAACCATGCAAAAACTTATTTAGAACTTGACCATTAGGGTGGCCTAATCGTTAAACCGAACCTTGAGAAGAAAGTAATGTATGAAATAAATTGAGAGCTTCCTGCCATACCCTAACGAGCGATCGGCTCATGTTTGAGCATGATGAATCACTTCGTGCAGAATGGCATAATTGTCCGACACTACATTCCTCGATCTTCAAAGAAAACTGACTCCTCCTACTCCTCCTTCTCCTTTAGGATAGGATCCTCCTTGGTCCTTCTTTCACTAATGGCAAGTCAGCTAGCGAACCAAGGAGCAAAGAAAGGGGGCCACATGTGGTATGAAACAATGACGTTGCATTTTGGTGGACCATCAACATCCCCTGGTGGCCATTCATACAAAAAAAAAAATTACTCTATCTGTGAGCCAATGGCACCTTCGTAGTCAGATCCTTCACAAGATAAGAGAAAGGAAAAAAAATAATCATAAATGGGTTATTATCTTGAAAAAACTTAGAAATACATAAGAGATTATTTGTAATAGCTAGAGAGGAAAGTATATGTTGAAGCTAAAATTGGTGATTGAATACATTAAAGTTCACATTACAAGTATGAGAGATTGAAATGGTATTACCATTACCCATGATGATCTCCTCCGAGCCGTGGTAGTCTCGTAGTGGTCAGGCTTGTTGAAGATAAAAGAAACTGAAGACATAGAACATGTTGAACAACCTGGTCCAATCAACATTTACGACGGAGTTAAAGTCACTCTAGGTTTAGGTCACTTATATCGATTAGGCTGCTACTTGTACTAGCTGAAGTCGACTAGGATTAGATTACGACTAAGGTTATATTATCATTAGAATTAGATTATTTATAATTGCATTAGTATTGTAGTAGTAATATGTATTGTATTATGACTCTAAATATAGTTAACTTAGGAATCTACAATTTTCTCTCTATATAAGGAGCATGTACTCAATAATTTTAATCATCAATACAATCTTTGATTTCTCTAATCCTAGACGTGAGAATTCTACATGATATTAGATCTTAAAAGCTTTTTCGCTCTTTAAGTATTGATAAAATAAAATAAAAAACAAAAAAAGCACACAATAAATTGCAATGACCCCTTCTGCCAACACTATGTCGACCTCCTCACTTCACCAACTCATTGTTGCTTGCTCCATTAAACTTAAGCCAACAAACTACCTTTTATGGAGGACACAAACATCTCAATTGATTCAGGTGATGAAACTAACCTATCTCATCACATATAATGAACCAACTAAAAGTAGTTGTTCCACTGGACAAGTTAGGCTGTTGGAAAAGTTGTAGCAGTTGAGAAGGATGCAAAAAATAGTGGCAGTATTGATGATCGGGAGGAGAAAGATGTGTTGCTAAGGAGTTGGATTTTAGGCACTTTGACAGAAGAAAACATGTACCTAATTGTGGGCTGCTCAACTTCTAAGGAGATGTGGAAATGCTTAGAAGAAGCTTATCTTCAAGCAACAAAATATAAGGAGTTTCAACTTAAATAATAGCTACAAAGTGTTAGGCTAGGAACCAAAAAGATTGATGAATACATCAAAAAATTCAAAGGCGTATGTGATGGCCTTATAGTCATTCACAAACCTGTGGATGAATATAGCAAAGTAATCAATTTTTCTAGAGGTTTAGGTCTCAAATACAAGACCTTTAGGACTTGTCATGTTAGGTAAGATGCCATATCACACCCTTGATCAATTTATTAATGCTCTCAGGGATTTTGATTTAAGAGAACATGAAGAAGATGTGCCACAACAAAACTATAACATGGTATTCTCTGTCCAAAGAGGCAGGAAAAGAGGAAACAACAACTTCAACTCCAGATAAAGAGGTTTCAAGCCTGCTGGACAGGGAACAGGTTCTCAGAACAGTCAATATGGACTAGGTTTGTAACACCCCATAAATTATTTTGAGCAAAGACTCGAACCATCCTTCGTTGTGAGTAGGATTTTGCTGAGAAATTTAAAAATTTATTAAGTGTTAAGGTCACTAGATGTATCACTGTAACATCCCGCCTTAGAAAGAACTAGAATTAGAGAGAAACTATTTTTGGAATTTGGAAATTTTGGCAAGTTATGCTAAGTATGAGTTTTGAGTCAACTTCAAACAACCATAACTCTCAGTACATGATGATTTAGGTGGCTCATAAGATATCAAATAAAAGGTCTTGGAATCCTCTTTCCAACGCCACCGAGTTTGCTAATTTTTGAGCTCGTTTGAGGGAGATATGCCTGTTTGAAGTCAGGTTATCCAGTTAAGGAACGTTATCCGATAATATGAAGGGTATTTTGGTCTTTTCCTTACCCAATCAGCTTAAAACGAATTTTAGTAATATTTTGGGGACAAATCTGATTTGGGTCAGTTTTCATAAATCCAAATAAGCTTAGGGTTTAGAAGAGAGTTCATTCAAGTCATTTATAAGTTCTTTTAAAGTTTTGGGTCAATTTCAAACGACCATAACTTTTAGCACATGATGAGTTAGGAGACCCGTAAGATATCAGATGAAAGGTCTTGGAATATTCTTTCCAACGCCACTGATTTTACTAGTTTTTGAGCTCGTATGAGGGAGATATGCCTATTTGATGTCAGACTGTCCAAATAAGGAAAGTTGCCCAAAAATATGAGGGGTATTTTGGTCCTTTCCTTACCCAATCGGATTTAAACATTTTTTGTAAGGTTTTAGGAGTCTAAACTGCTTAGAATCAGTTTTAGTTCTTCCTAAAATACGCTTAGGGTTGTTAGAGGAGTTTAAGAAGAGGAAAAAAAAGAGAAAGAGGCAACTCAAACCACTCCAAGAACGCATCAAGTTTTCTTCAGTTCCAGCCCCAAAATCAAAATATTTCTTCGTAAAATTCGTCACCAGGTATGTGAGATTTCACTGGTGGATTCCTTTCATCCATTAGATCTCTAGAATTTAGTCAGATTCTTGATTCCTATAGCTTGCTTAGACATAGGGTTTCTAAAACCTTAGATAGTAGTTGTGATTTAGCTGTTAGAATATTCCTAATCAGATTATCATATTTTTTGTGGAATCGTTTCTTAGTTCTTTGCATGAAACTCAGAACCCTAGTTGTGTAGATTCTCTTAGTTCATGAATTACACATGCTAGGTTAGTTAAACGGATATACATGCTCAAGTTTCAATTGTCACATTATCAGTATATAATTGTTACATTCTCAGATTTGCATGTCAGTATTTTGAGCTATTCAATATTTCAATATTTCAGTCATAATGTATCATATACATATTCAGTTGGGAGTAGGCTTAGCAGTGAGTAGGCTAGGGTTTCAGCGTACCCTTATAGTCCCAGAACTACGTGCCCTCGTAGGTTAAGTCCCCTCTGTGGGCATCTATTTATTGATCACGCCAGTCATGCCTTTATACCCCTGGCAAGGTATATCGGGCCCTTCAATGGGTTGTATACATCGGACACCACGATTAACTCACGTGGTGGTTGTATCAGTTATTAGTAGCCCCCACAGTCAGACTGTAGTGTAATTAACCAGGTTTTCAGTTATACTTCAGTATTCAGTCTCAACATGTTCAATACTTGGTCATTACATTCAGTTCAATTCTTTTCAGTATATATCAATATTTCCATCATGTTCAGATTATGTCATTGCTCAGTTATTCTTTGTTCAGTTATATGTTTTGTTCAACTTTTATCCTATCCTGCATGCTCAGTACCTTTTGAGTACTGACGCATACTTTGCGCTACATCTTTTCATGATGTAGGTTCAGGTCCTCAACATTTAGATCACGCGTAGATCGATTCCCGATCCACATTCAACAACTTAAGTGGTGAGTCCTCATACTTCGAGGACAATAGATATGTTTTCAGATTTAGTCTTTCATTTCAGTATTAGTGTTGCTAGAGTTAGCTGGGGGCATGTCCCATTAACTTTAGTCAGTTAGAGGCTTTTTCAAACATAGCATTAGATTTAGCTTTAGTTTTTGAGTGATTGTTCAGTATCACTAAACTCTTAGTAGTCTTTAAATATATTCAGACCAGTTTTGGGTATTCCCCACTATTAGTTATAAATTGATTTAGCTTCCGCATTAGTTTATCTTTCATAGATATATTCAGTTTTGCTT
>JAJOOH010004852.1:0-18168 GCA_029582605.1 Solanum gracilifrons
AAAAGACAAAGTATCACCAGGATTAATCAAAGCATAAAAATCAAGATGAAAGACTTATTGAGTTGGATGGCCCGGCACATTGTTGCGGATGGAGAGAGAACCGAGTGGGTGCAGAACATGACTTTTCCTATGTGAAAGGCAACCTTGAGCTTCGAAGCGAAGTTCTTCTGGTCAATTGTATGTACTAGATTGTCTCCTACACATGTGGACAATGTGGTGACTTAGGGCAGAGCTGTGATGCTAGCTACGATTAGGGGGCTTGAGCTTGACTTCTCCCGCATTCTGATTGCCAAGATACATGAGAGGGTATTTAAGACCACCACCAACATTGCCTCATTTTTCAGCTATATAGGGAGTCTATAGTGCCCATTTGGCATTGTGAAAGATTGACTGAGGCGACAAAGATTATTAATATTAGCCTCATTAGAGATGATGCTAACCCTGCAGCACTGAGGAAGGGACCACATGTTGGCCTACCACCTTTGGGTGTTGATCTAGCCAGAGATGTGGAACAATTGAGGTTGAGCAGGTTGTTGATTCTACTATATCGGCCACTACAATAGAGGCACGACGCCCCTCCACTTCCACTAGTCATACTGCTAGCTCTTCAAGAGCCACTACCGCTTGGGGTTTTAATTTCGTACCTCTGGCCCGGGTCTAGAAATTGGAGACCCAGATGGCCACACTGTTGTAGCACATGAGACCATGGATGCAGAGGTCTATAGAGGAGTCAGAGGCTCGCATGGAGAAGATGATTGATACAAAGATACAGGTGGTCCACAAGCGGTTAGATTCATTCGAGCTCAAAGGATTGAAGAAGCATGGGCCTACTATTGATGTCACTACTTTCCAGACGGAGTTTACTAGGCTTTGATCTGATGTTGATTATTGTACTTTTTGGTGATACGATGCAACCACCCAACCCTTCCCATACGGCTGGGAATCGCACCCGCTCTTATAAGCATACTCCAGATGCTGATGAGGCCCAACGAGCTAGGATGAGTGAGAAGTTGCAGTTCCACACAGCACAGATATAGTCATTTTTTGAAGAGGAGCTGCGACAGTGGAGAGCTCGTGAAATGGCTGGTGTGGGTGCTTTGGGTTCGAGCAGCACTATTGATGGTGTTCCGACTATTGATGAGGGTGATACTGAGTGCGTCATTATTGTTGATCCAGTGGGTTTTGGGAAATCGGACCCACCTGCTTTTGATGGGTCTTCAACGCGTATGCGCTACAAGTTTGACTCACCCTTAGTCTTACATTTTTGTGCATTGAGGGAAAATGCACTATTTTTTCATGGAGGTGGGGTAAATGGGTTTTGAGTGGTAGGGTAAAGTCTGAGTAACCAAACTCATAACCCTCCCCTGGGGTTTTCTTGCCTGTGGTATTTCCCCAAGGGTCTGTTTTACATTTTTTATTGAACCAAAATGTTTAGGATTGTATAAGTGTAGAAGTAGACCAAATGAAAGAAGCATGATGGCATAAGAGCATGAAAAATGATACCTGTCTGAAACTTCGAACTGTGGTATATCTATTGTTTAATAAGTTCAATGTGTTGGATCTGCATGTGACATGATAGGAACTGGTATGATAGCATGGCTTAATCTATAAATTGAACTAGATACTTCAATGATTCAGTAATGAAACAATGTGCCAAGTGTGTGTGAGGTGATTGTGTATAAGTCATATAGTATGTGCC
Source organism: Solanum gracilifrons (assembly GCA_029582605.1). Classification (NCBI taxonomy): domain Eukaryota; kingdom Viridiplantae; phylum Streptophyta; class Magnoliopsida; order Solanales; family Solanaceae; genus Solanum; species Solanum gracilifrons. Next base: position 1,700 of record JAJOOH010004852.1, read on the forward strand.
AATCTAGAACTTGCCTCGTTGGTCCTTCTAAGATAATGTAGGCTAGGCTGGAAATAGGGAATTGATCATAGGCCCTTATTGATAATAAGTCCACATAAGCCTAAAAGAATCCCACCAAAAGAAATAAATTCTCCCTTCAATCCAAATGTTTGAGCCTAGCGAATACCTCTTCTTTAAATATGCCTAACTTACCTTTCCTAAATTTTGTCTTGGCCCTGGTCCCTCTTTGGACATTGAGCACCTTAACTTAGGCCAAAAGCCTAAGTTTAGGGTGGCTAATTCGGAAGTTACCTTAATCTCGGCCCTAGTCCGACCTAGGTCATCGTGCACCTCAACGCATGGAAAATACATAAGCTAAGGGTGGCTATGAAGAAGGAAACTGAAAAAAAGAGTGTGAAAAGAGTTGTTTGTAGAAGAAGGAAAAGATACTGAATGTTCCAAAAGAAACAAATGAGTGATAACAGTGTCAAATAATTTTAAAACAAAAAAAAGAGAAAAATAAAAAGGAAAAAGTTGAAGTCACATATGTGCTAAAATAAGTCAAAGAAAAGAGCAGAAAAACAAAATGATGTCAGAATTGGTTGTGAAAAGAGGTAAATAGCCAAGGTAATGTCATGCAGGGAAGAAAAGTCACTAAAATACCCAAATGTACCAAACCTGACCCTGAGCCCACGTTTCAAGCTAAGAAATTCGTATAGTAATCTTAGGTGACTAGTCTAGAAAGGCTATGTAGCGAAACTAAGGGTAAGCCTATTGTATTGAGCAGTAACTGTATTTGAATTCACTATGAGTAAAATGTTTAGTGAATCCTTATGCTAAAACATCAGATTTTGAGAAACATGATTTCATTGTGGTAAGGGCACTAATTACATTATTGGAAAGTTGGTATCTTGATGATTATTGAAAGTGTATTTGGTGATGTCTATTGGTATGTCTATTTCATATTATGATTAGAATGAGTTAGCTTATTGAGTATTAATGAGAGGACTCGCACTACGTGAAAGAATTGATAGAGAAAGCCATGTGATTGCTTGATTTTATATGTTTTCTTCTACATGAGTTTCATTTAGAGTTTAGTGTGTCGCTTGAGGACAAGCAACGATTTTAAGTTGAGAGTTTTGATGTACCGTGAGTTTACGGTATTTTTGATGCATTATACTTGCAGTTTGTGTGCGTCTTAATCATTTTTGTTATTAGATATAATGGTGTTTGGTCTCATTTTGAAGGAAATTGGTTTGAAGCAGTTGAAGTTGATTGTAGCTGAAATAACAGAAGTTTGGCAACCTACGAGCTCACCCACGAGCTGTCACTCAGATGACGAGCCGTAGGGGGAAGCCGTGGGTCAATGGTCAAGGATTTCTAACCTAAGTGTGGAACCACGGAGGCAATCGACCCCCCGTAGCTTGAGTGACGGACCGTCGATGGGAGGAATCGTTTGATTCAGAAAGTTGAGTTCCAGTACTTGAACCAAGAATGTGCAGGACGGATCATGAATGGACCTACAAACTATAGGAGGCAACCATCGATGAGAAGACCAAGATTTTTTTCCAATTTCTAAACCACAGAGGTGACCCACGGACCATTGGCTAATCCACAGTCTGTCGTTGGCCACCGTCAGTCTAAAACTGCCAAAACTGGATTTTCCTTATTTTCGTTTCCTACTTGGTTTAGGACTTAGTATTTTAAATATAAGTTGTAATTTACGTTTTTCGGGGTTAGACCTTTTTGGAGATTATTGTTCTTAGTTTTTGGGATTACTTTGCAAATAATTTCGCAATTTAATTTTTGAAGCTCGTTTATGAAATTTGCTTTTGATATTTAATTCAAGATTTCGGTATTCATATATTCTTATTGTAAGTTCATGATTCATCTTATTAACCTTTATATGCATTGTGAATTCTCAAGCATGAGTAGCTAATTCCACAACTAGTATTGTGGGAACTATGATTAACTAACAATGTATGAATATTAAATAAGTAATTTGGCAATAGTGTAAGCATTCACTTTTAATCCTTTCGTTTCGAATGCTTTCTAGCAGTGCACAACGTTAGAACTCGGCTCATTCCTACTTCCCGGACCAAGGAGGTAATGAATGAGAAAAGGATTGAACAACAGAGATTTAGTTGAGTTTAGTCGCTATCTAATAGGCTGACCTTAATCATTGTAATGCGAGGGATAATATGGGGTTAAAGGTAAGGGTTAGTACAAGATACACCCGTAGACAGACAAAGTTGCATGGTGAAATTCCCTATTTGGAGGACCAATCACTTAGGGATACCGAACTTATCAATCTTGCATGTTAACACTAGGACTAAGTTACTGTTCTTTGGAATACTACGTTAAGAGCTTCTGGGGAACACTTATGCCCTAATTTTCATCTCATATTGATATCTCAAATTGCAAATCCTATTTACTTGTTACTTAGTGATACAAATCAACAAACTGTCATTTTATTTCAAAACCCTGCATTGTTAATTTTCTCAGAAATCATTTGACTAAACGTAGATAATCGTAAGTAGCCTAAATCTGAACCATATTCCTCGTGGGACCAACCCTAACCTAAAAGTTTTGTTCTTTATTTGACATTGACCGCTTATACTTCTTTAGAGAGGTGTAATTTAGGCGTATCACGCCACCTTATCCCTTCCCCAGCTTGTTCGATGAATTGTTTTGGTAAAATTCAAGCTTCAAACTAGTTTAGAATCGGGAAATTTCTCTTGAAATTTTCCTGTTTATCAAACCCAACACAATTACATGAGGAATTCAACACAATACCTTTGGGAAACACAACTTTTACTAAATATCCACAGCATACAAGAATTTGAAACCTCCATTGTTAAGGAATTGGACAATTATCAAGAACTACTCAAGAAGCCTTTAGATACAACAATATCATGGAATACTAGATGTATCGCATGAGGACTAACAAGTCCAACACTGTGAGAAGCCTTGCATACCTGAAAACAACAATGTTCTTGGAAAAAATCAACGAGAACGACAAAGAGTGGTTTAGCATCTTATTAGACCCTTAACTGGGTTAGGAAAAACATGCTAGGTCTAGTAGGAAAAGGAAAAGACCAAAATACCCTTTTCTAAAACGAATAAGATGGCTGAACTAGAGAGGCTTCACTCAAACGGGCATAACTTTTTTTCCAAGCTTGAAATTAAGTAAATTTGGTAGCGTTGTAAATTAAAGTGGCCTCAAATACCTTCAATTTTGTAGTTCATGGGCCACTAGACTCTTTATGTTCTAATAGATATGGTTGTTTGAAGTTGACCCAAGTAAAATCTTATAGTGAAACTTAATCGGCAAGAAGTTTTATCCTAGATAATTCTTATGACTTTAACACCCAAGAAAATTTAGAATCAGTCGGTCCAATCTAATTCACAAATGAAGATGGTTTGAGTCTTAACTTACAAATTATCGGGGTGTTACAAATTCGACCCTGACTCTAAGTCTTGTATTTTTATTGATCACGATCGCTTACTCTTTTGATTAGTTTTGGAGATTAATTTGAGCGCCATCAAAGGTTTACCATTAACCGACATACACTATGTGAGGTATAACTTAAAATTTGGTGTCTATCACACACCGAAAAGAGATCTTCGTACTTTCCATGGTAAAAACCATGAATTTAATCTAAAGTGGATGAGCTAGATAATGTCTATCTTAGATAAAATCCTATGGTGGTATAAAATTCTAGGTATTAGGGATTTCTACTAAAACTCCATGAACGCTAAACATATACCTTCATCCAAAAATATCACTTGGTGCTAAGTAAAATCTCACATAATAGTTATTAATCATATTCATATTATAGTCCATGGTAAGACATAATTATGCAACCAATCCAAGATAATGTTATTTAGAATAGCACCTAAAACTTGACTCAACTTAGGTGAGAAAACCTTTCAACCTTATGAATCCTTATATGAGAAAACCGTTCACAATAATGATCATAGTGGCATATGATAAAACCTTTCACAACATCTTGATACTTTCATCAAAAAGCATCCTCAAATCATTTACACCAATTTCATAAATCATCCATATCTTTGTAAGTTTATATTTCTTAGTTCATATGCTTCAGAATGTGTTCGTAGTAAATAATCATAGATAATGCATGGGTTCATATGAATTTTGCTCAAAAATCATGTAATTACTTCAATTCATGATTTAGAAGATATAATTTATTCAATAAAATCATAGTTAAAGAGAACCCATGAAGATCGAATAAAACCCTCACTTTGTATTGAGAATCTAACTAGTAAAATTGGAAGATCTTGGGAACCCAATGGAGGAAGGGACTCTATTGGTGAATACTAGCACACCTTTGTGATGTAGGCCCAATTGCTATGGTTAATTTAAGATCTTGAAGTCAAATCCTAACTTTTCTTCTTTAGCTTTAGAGAGGATTTTGGGGATGAACTTTGAGGGAAATTTATTATTTTGGAGAATGATTTAGAATTGGTATTTTTAGGACATAAATCACTTATATAGGGCTTATAATAGGGGCTAAAATGGCATAGATTAGGTATTAAACATATTGGGAAAGACTAAAATAATACTGACTTAAAAAGCTAACGGGTGACTTATAAGGAATCCTAAACGAACCGTATAAGTCTCCACCATCCGTATAGGGAGCTGTAAAGATGGCCTCAATTTCCTTAATGCCTTAAACGGACATCCATTTCCCCTAAATGGGAAGTTAACCCTTTCATAGAACGTTTAGGCTTCTGGGAGGGCATATTGTCCGTTTTAGGCCGATAGATCTACCCATTATCCCACATTAACATTTTTTGAAATCCGAACTATTACATTACGCCATGCTTATGTCAAGTGGTTTGTTTAGGGTCTCTCGGGATCCTATTCTCCATGTCACATCTAGGTTGTACTTTGGGGTGTGACAAACCTAGTATTCAGAGCATCAAAGTTATAGAAAGGCCATAGGATGTCTGGCAAGCCATGTCGAGTAGAGTCTGGTCATGAGTGTGAAGTGCACTACATTTTTTAATAGGAGACTACAAGGTGTTTAGGAAACTTCTTTTCTTTCACTAATGTAAAGTTGTGTGATAGAGTTCATCTCTATAAATTTCTTACTCCTAACTCTTGTCATATGCTTTTTAGGATATGGCTCCTCCGAGATCTAACACAAGAAGGAATGTTGGTAACAATGTGCAGCCCAAGGTTCTTTAAGTGATGGTCGATCATTTGGACGAGTAGGTGTCAAATACTGAGCTCCAAGCTACTTTCCAAGTGTTAGCTCAAGCTATGACCAACCAAGCTAATAGAGAGACTATTGCTCACGTAAACCCAATTGTGGGTTCGGCGGAAACAAGGGTGAGGGACTTCACTAGGATGAATCCCCTGAAGTTTCATGGGTCAAAAGTTGATGAAGATACTCAAGAGTTCATCGGGGAAATCAATAAGATAGTGGAGATTGTAGGAGTTAGACTGGTGGAAAAGGCATAATTGACTACATATTAACTTAAGGATTTTCATCAAGTGTGGTTCAATTAATGAAAAGAAGAGAGGAGAATTGTTGCGGTTCCTCTTCATTAAAATAAATTGAAAGGAGCTTTTATTAATCATTTCTTTCTTATTGAGATGAGGGAGGCAAAAGTGCATGAGTTCATTATTCTTCACCAAGGGGATATGAGTGAGAAGGAATGTGCATTGAAGTTTACACAATTTTCTATCTATGTTCCTACTATGTTTGCTGAATCTAAGACAAGGATAAGTATGTTTGTATCGGGCGTGTATGAAATTGTGGTCAAAGAGTCCCGAACCACCGTGCTAGCAAGGAGATGGATATCTTACATTTGATGACACATGCCCTACAAACTTGTGATTGTGATTTTTCTCATTCTATGCTCTGTACAAATGGTCGTCCTAAATTTTTACAAAATTCTCTGATCAAGGTTATTCTAATGTTTCAGCCCAAAATTTCAACAAAGCAGGGGTGTCTAACCCATAGCCTCATGGAGGTGGATGTTGTGGCTCTTTAATTCTTTCTTGCAAAAAATGTGGAAAGATTCACTCAGGAAAATGCTTAGCTGGTACATATATTTTTTATGGTTGTGGGAAAAGTTGAAACAAGGTAAGAGAATGTCCTTTGCTCCTTAGTAATGGAAGGGATGGATGGAAAGTTCAGCCTAGTGGTTATAGTTCGAGTGCTCCTTGTCTGAACAAATTTTATGTTCCTCAAACTTGGCATGATCATGAGGGTTCTCCGGATGTTGTGACCGGTATGTTGAATATATTTCATCTTGATGTATATGCTTTACTTGGTACTTGGTGTTAAATTGTATGTTTTTACTCTTTTTGTGGCTATGAGATTTGATTTATGTTTCGATATTGTTTTAAATAAATTGTCAGTCTTTAAACATTATGGCGACACTATTGTTGCATAACGACTCTATAGAAATTGCCCTATTTATATTTCTCAGAAAGCCACTCATGTTGATCTGGTAGAGATTGATATGTTAGACTTTGATGCCACTCTTGGGATGGATTGGCTTCACTCTTGTTATGCCTGTATAGATTTTAGGACCCGATTAGTCACATTCCAGGTTCCAAAAGAACCTATCTTTAAGTGGAAAGGGGAAATTCAACACCTAAGGGTTAATTCATATCTTGCCAAAAGTCTAGGAAAATGATTTCTAATCATTGCATCTATCATCTTGTTCAAGTTAGGGATGCTTATTCCGAAACTCGTACACTTGAGTGAGTTCTGATTGTAAATGATTTTCTAGAAGTATTTCTCGATAATATTGTGCGCAGTACCCTAAAAGGGAAATAGACTTTGATATTGACATACTCCCAGATATGCAACCTATCTTTGTACCTCCCTAACATATGAGTGCGGCAGAACTTAAGGAATTAAAGGACAAATTGAAGGACTTTTTGGATTAAGATTTTATTAGACCAAGTATCTCTCTATGGGTTTTTACGATATTGTATGTTCGAAAGAATGATGGTTCGCTCTTTATGTGCATGGATTATCGACAATTGAATAAGGTTACCATAAAGAATAAGTGTCCTATTCCAAGGATTGATGACTTGTTTGATCAACTCAAAGGTGCGAGCTTAGTTTCTTTCCAATGATTGGCCTTCGGTTGGGTTATCATCAATAGAGAGTAAGTGAAAGTGACATTTCGAAGATGGCTTTTCGAACACAGTACAACCAATATGAGTTCTTGGTGATAACATTTGGTTTGACTAATGCTCCGAATATATTCATGAATAGAGTGTTTAGATAATATATTGACATACTAGTAGTTGTGTTTATTGATGATATTTTAATTTACTCTCGAAGTGAGGATGAACATGCCGAGCATTTATGGAGTGTGTTGCACATTCAGAAGGATTGTCAATTATTTCTTAAGTTAATAAAGTGTGAATTTTGATTATGGTTTGTTTCTTTCTATGGACATATTGTCTCCCGTGATGGTATTCATGTTGATCCTAAGAGGACCAAGGCTCTCCAGAATTGGCCTAGACCTTTGTCCGCTTCAGACATACGGAGTTTCTTGGGTTTGGGCAGTTACTGCTAATGCTCAAATAATCCTCAAAAAAAATTAAGAGAATAAGACATTGTCGTCAATAAAAATACCCAACTAAAAGTCGAGGTTGAATCCCACAGAGAGTGATCTATTGCAAGGAATTCTATCAAGAAATTTATATTATAAATGAATTCATTTGTAGAAATTTAGAAAAACGGGTTGATGATTCCACCAAATTTACTAAAGAGAATTATCAAATGTCACATTTAGACTAAAGTTTCAGATATTCAAACAATTAGGAAATAATCTAGGGATGCAGGGATTTGAATTGATGTCACCTAAGGGTAATTGTGGTGCTTAATAGTGCTAAATAATTTTGAATAGGATGGGTTATTGTAACACCCCAACTTTTTGGAACTCTAATTTAACTTGTACCCTCGTGGAAAGACAAAGAGGGTGAGTAATAAATTAAGAATGATGTGGTATGTCATATTTTAAGTGTTCAAAAGTTGTATCTCAAGTTCTGAAGTTAGGTAAGTGGCAAAATAAAAGTTGGCGAAGTTATCGTAAGTTCCTTTTTAAGGATTTCTCTAAAATTTGGGTCAAATATCTCGAAGGTTTTCTCCAGTCTATAAAGAGTTATGGGCCCCACAATCTATCAAATTGAAGGTCTACGAGTCTAGTTTTTAACGCATCAAACCATTTGTTCATACGACCTCAGAATAATGAGATATTTGCGTTTTCGCGAGACTGCACAAGCAAACATGTGAGGTGTATCCCCTAGATCAGTGGAACCTTATAAGATAGCGTTCTTCTTAATTTTTCTTCATTCCAGCTCATAAGAAACCCACAAAAATCAAAGAATTACTCCTCAAATCATCCTTGTGTGTTCATGATCTCTTTTTGGCTCCTTATCAAAAATTTCCCTACGTCGCGAGCTCATTGATTTGGTATAGCTTTCGTGGTGAATTGAGCAGTGTAGCCCCGTGAAGGTTCTGGCAGCAGGGTTTTTTCAGTGGTTTGATTTCATTCAAGTGTTCTGGGATTGTAAAGAAAGGTAGGAACCATCTTTTATCGGTTTATGGATACCTTAGGTCTTAGATAGTAATTTACAATAGAAATTCATATCGATTGTTGACTTATCGTAGTAATTATTGCCTTTAATTACTGATTGATTTTACTTTTTTTAGTGTTGTAGTGGTGCGGACAGAGGTATTTTGAGCATAAATTATAAAGGAAAAGGTATGTTAAGGCTATTCCCTTCGTTCGACATGTTTCATTAGAGCTTGAGAGTGATATAATAGGGTAGTTAATATTGGTGATCTTGTAGATGTAATTGTGAGTGATTGGTTGATTGAGTGGTTACAAACCCTCATTTTAGGGACTCATAATATGTTAAGAACGACCCTAGGTTAGGAACGATTTGGAGACGATTCATATATATTGTTAATAGCTGAATTTATTGTCTTTAGCCTATTCAATTGTTTGTTGTCGCCCTTGGGGCAATTGTGGTTAGCTGTTGAGATATGAAATGCCCATGGGGGCAATTATGTTGTCTAAGAGGACTATATTATTGCCTAAGAGGGTCATGTGTTGCGCGCAGGGATATATTGATGCCAAAGAGTGCTATGTGTTTCCTACGGGGATATTTTTATGCCAAAGAGGGCTATGTGTTGCCTACAGGGCTATGTTGATTCAAAAGAGGGCTATGTGCAGCCCATAGAGCTATGATGTTGCCTAAGAGGGCTATGCACTGCCTACGGCTCTATATCATTGCCAAAAAGGGATATGTGACTTCTTACAAAGACAAGTGGTTACTGATGGGGGTATGTAGATTGATTTGGCACCTTCTGAGCTTACTGGGACCTAGGTAGGTGGTATGTTGTTTGTACCTGCCGAGCTTATGGGGGCTTGGTTAGGATGTTGTTTGATCATTTTGTATTTTTAGATTCAGTAGTGGGTTAGCATGCTTATCTAAATTTTGATTTTCTTAGCTGATTGGTTTTGGTATACTACGATGCTTATTCATTTAGTCTATAGCCTTTCATACTTTGTACATGATTTCGTACTGACGCCCCATTGCCTGGGGGCGCTACATTATTGCATGCAGGTCCTGACAGATGACCTAGTAGACCTCCTCTGCAGCAAGATTGACTTTTATCCAGTTGGCTAGCCCCTTTCCTCCGGAGCTGCAGAGTTGGGAGGTTTGTTAACTTTTGTTGTATATATTTTTATGGGTAGGTTGTTGTCCGGCCAATCTTTACTACTCTTAGAGGCTTGTAGACTAGTTTGTAGGGTGTATAGCTATGTTATGGCCATTCTGGCCTAGTTTGTTGGTTTGCTGATGTTTGTGAGCTATTTGTTGTTTTGTCTTGATATATACATGCTTTAAGTTTTGGTATAGAGATCATGGTGTCCTCGACGGCCCAATCAGGACTTCGTTGTTAGTTGGCTATTTATTTATATGAACTATTGGGAGTAGCTTTTTATTTTATAGATCTGTTGGCAGGGGCCTTTTCGCCCGAGGGATTAGTTTTAAGCTGAAATATACTTGTTTGTTTTGGTTATTGTGTGTGGCTGCCATGCGTTAGTATAAAATGGTTCACCAGGGTCAGCACGGGCCTTAGTTTTGGCATTAGGAGCCAGTTGCGCCCCTTGAGTTTGGGGCGTGACAAACTAGGTATTAGAGCAACATCATATCCTAGGGAGTCTACAAGTCGTGTCGAGTAGAGTCTTGTTAATAAATGTGTTGTGCACTACATTCAATAAGAAAGAAGTTATCAGGCTTGTCAGAATGACTATCCTTCTTTTGCTCACCTCGTGCTATAGAGCGGTGTCTTAAGGGTTAAGGTTTCTAGCTTATAATTGATAATTGTATGCAGATAGAGATGGCTGACACTAGACAGACCACAGTTAACCAGGGGCTAGATACAGCTGCAGGCGAGGGTACCGGCAAGGTACAATAGGTGGAGGTAGCCCAATGTCATACCCAGGGGAGGCATCTTATCAACACCCGTGGCTCCACCAGCAGTACTACCTCTAGTTCCTCTTATTCTATCTGATTAGGATTTCAAGAGTGCAGTATGTATGTTAGCACAGTAGTAGCTGCACAACACCAGCCAATTGCCCTAGATGTTGACGGACCTTCTGAAGGGCTCGAAAGCTCAAGAGTTTGTGAATTTCTTTCCTTGAATCCTCCACAATTTATAGGTACAGATCGCAAAGATGACCCTCAACACTTTTTTGATCAGCTTCATAGGATCTTCAGTGTCATGCTTGCCTAAGCGACTAAGTCAGCTGAGCTAGTAGCATTTCAATTGCGCGATATTGCAGTATTGTGGTATGAAAGTTGGTGGAGATCTAGGGGAAAAAATGCATCTCTACCCACTTGGGATAGCTTAATAGAAGCTTTCATAAATCACTATTTTCCCCGAGAGATTAGCGATGCCTAGGGGAGAGTATGGGCAGAGATTTGATTCCTTCGCTAGATATGCACCAAAATTTGTTGATACGATACATGACAGGGTGCGTAGGTTTGTGGGAGGGCTTGACTCAGACTATATCGACGCATGTTCTATTGCTGCACTAAATGATAATATGGTTATTTCGTGAATTCAGGCCTCTGCACAGGGCATAGAGGATCACCGACACCGACAGTATATGAGTGAGAGGGTCGAGAGAGAGAGATAAATTAGGGCTAGGCCTGCTGGTTCACTGGGTGATTTTTAGGGTGATCCCAAACCCCAATATTTTAGTAGGCCACCTAGACCCCAACCACAGCAGTTCCAGGATAGTAGATTTGATCATCAGGGACAGTCAGGTCCAGGTGAGGGTTCACGAGCATCAGGCTCTCAGCAGCAGAGGGGTTCAAGACAGGCTAGGATAGCCCTGTCACGTTGTGCTACTTGCGGTAGGATGCATTTTGGGAGGTGCAGATAGGGTTCCACTGGTTGTTATTCTTGTGGACAGGAAAGCATGGGTGGAGAAACTGCCTGACCATAAATCAGGGTTGTATAGTTTAGTCGACTGGGTCAATAGTAGGTTCCTCTCCATCAACACATTCTAGAGGGTTTAGACCCCATACTTCAGCAGGTAGAGGCAAAGCTGGAGGCAGAGAGGGAACATCTAGTTCTGATAGTGGCAAGAACCGTACATATTCACTAGTCGGCTGATAGGACTTAAAGTCATCATTTGATGTTGTGACAGGTGCATTAATTGCTTGTTCCCATTGTGTTTATGATTTTATAGATCCTGGGTCTACTCTGTCTAATGTTATGCCATTTATTGCAGGGAAATTATGTATGGTAGTAGAGTCATTAGATCGACCCTTTATTGTATCTACACTAGTTGGTGAGTCTATTTTTGCCAGGAGAGTGTATCGAGGATGCACAGTAGCAATTATCGATCGTCAGACCTCTATAGACCTGGTAGAGTTAAAGATGGTCGATTTCAACAACATTATGGGTATGGACTGGTTAGCATATTATTATACTAATGTTGAGTGCCAGACAAAGATTGTTCGATTCCACTTTCTAGGAGAGGCAATTCGGGAATGGAAAGGTGATACAGTAATGCCGAAAGGTGCATTTATTTCCTATCTTAATGCGAGGAGGATGATTAATAAGGGTTGTATTTACCATCTTGTTTGTGTTCATGATATAGATCTAGAACCACCAACTCTTCAATCTATTTTGGTAGTTAATGAGTTTCTATATATATTGCCAGACAAGCGTCCCAGTATCCCTCCAGAATGGGAAATTGATTTTGCTATCGATATGCTACCAGGTACACAACCCATATCTATCCTTCATTATAGAATGGCTCCTGCTGGCCTGAAGGAGTTGAAGGATCATCTAGAAGATTTGCTTGATAAAGGCTTTATTAGGCCCAGTGCTTCACCATGGGGTGCACCAATATTATTTGTGGTAAAAAGGATGGCCCGCTGAGGATGTGTATTGATTATCGTCAGCTGAACAAGGCTACTATAAAGAATAGGTATCCCCTTCCAAGGATTGATGACTTGTTTGATCAACTACAATGTGCTAAGTACTTCTCAAAGATTGATTAAAGATTAGGGTACCATCAGGTATGAGTTTAGGAGAAAGATATTTTGAAGACAGCTTTTAGAACCAGATATGGGCATTTTGAGTTTTTGGTTATGCATTTTGGATTGACCAACGCCCCGACAGTGTTTATAGACATGATGAATAGCATATTCAGGCCATATCTAGGGACATTTGTGATTGTATTTATTGCTGATATTTTAATATATTTACATTCCAAATTTAAGCATGCAGATCATTTGTGAGCAGTCCTTCAGGTTCTTCGAAAGAAGGAACTTTATGCAAAGTTCTCTAAGTGTGTGTTTTGGTTGAGCTCTGTGGTTTTCCTAGGCCATATTGTATCAGATGCGGGAATTATGGTTTATACAGAGAAGATTGAGGCCGTGAAGACTTCGCCTAGACCTATAACTCCGACAGAGATTCGTAGTTTCTTAGTTTTAGATGGGTACCACAGAAGGTTTGTAGAGGGGTTTTTTCACTTTCAGCACCACTAACAAAGCTTACTCAAAAAGAAGTTAAGTTTTAGTAGACTGAGGCTTGCGAGCATAGTTTCCCGGAGCTGAAGGATAGGTTGACATCAGCACCAGTCTAGTCTTGCCGGTGGGTTCAGAGGGCTATGTAGTGTACTGTGATGCTTCTAGTATTGAGTAAGGATGTGTTCTAATGCAACATGGTAAGGTGATGGCATTTGCTTCAAGGCAGTTGAGAAATCATGAGAAGAACTACCTAACTCACGACTTAGAGTTGGCTGCGGTTATGCATGCACTGAAGATCTGGAGACACTATCTATATGGTGTTCATGTGGATAATTTCACAGATCATAAGAGCCTTCAATAGATCTTTAGACATAAGTAATTGAATCTTTGACAATGTCGATGGCTTGAGTTACTGAAAGACTATGACGTAGATATTTTATATCATCCAGAGAAGGTAAATGTGGTAGCTGACACTCTCAGGCATAGATCAATGGGAAGTTTATCATATTTAGGTGTTGAGAGGCTTGAATTAGCTCGAGAACTTCATCAATTAGCCAGCTTGGGGGTTATATTCGAAGAGGCAAGTAATAGTGGGATCAGAGTTCAGAATACAATTGTATCATCTTTAATCGTGGAAGTGAAGGCACGACAGTATAAGGATCCCTACTTAGAGAAGCTCAGAGGCAAATTCATGATAAGGATTCGTTAGCCTTTGATATAGCAGGAGATGGATTCCTCAAATTTAGAGGATGACTATGTGTTCCAAATGTGGTAGGACTTCGAAAACAGATTATGGCAGAGGCATACCATTCCCGGTATTCTATTCACCCAGGATCGACAAAGATGTACCCTGATATTAAAGAAATTTATTGGTGGCAATAGATGAAGAAGGATGTTGCTGAGTTTGTGGTACACTATCCTAACTGCCAACAAATTAAGGTTAAGCACCAGAAGCATGTTGGGCTAGTCCAGGAGATAGCTATTCCTTTATGGAAGTGGGAGGTAATTAATATGGATTTTACTACGGGGTTACCTCAATCACGGCGTAAGTTTGACTCTCTTTGGGTAATTGTTTATCGGTTAACAAAATCAGTCCAATTCTTAGCGGTCAAGACTACTTTCATTGCTGAAGATTATGCAGGGCTTTACATCTGAGAGATTGTTAGGTTGCACTGTGTCCCAATATCTATTATCTCGAACAGAGGAGCATAATTTACCGCTAACTTCTAGAAGTTTTTCTAAAAAGGTTTAGGGACGCAAGTTAATCTCAGTCAACCTTTCACCCTCAAATAGATGGCCAAACTAAACGCACCATTTTAACACTTGAGTACATTTTATGGGCATGCATACTGGACTTTAATGGAAGTTAGGATGACCACTTACCTCTTATTGAGTTTGCATATAACAATAGTTATCGTTCTAACATCAAGATGGCACATTATGAGGCTTTGTACGGTCGAAAATGCAGATCCCCTACTAGCTAGTTTGAGGTAGGTGAGTCAGGGCTGGTTGGACACGACCTTGTACAACAGACAATGGAGTGGGTTAAGCTCATCTGAGAACGTTTATTGACTACTCAAAGTCACCAAAAGTCATACTCAGATGTACAGTGGAGAGATTTAGAGTTTTTAGTTGATGACTGGGTATTCTTAAAAGTCTCACCTATGAAGGGTGTTATGAGATTTGGAAAGAAGGGCAAGCTTAGTCCAAGATTCATTGGGCCATACCGGATCCTTCGGAGATAGGACAAGTGGCTTATGAGTTAGAGTTATAGTCGAGGCTAGAATCGGTTCATCCGGTATTCCATATATCGATGCTACGGAAGTGCATAGGAGACCCTTCTAGGGTTGTCCCTATTAAGGATGTTCATATCACAAAGGAGTTGTCCTATGAGGAAACTCCAGCTGCAATATTAGATCGACAGGTCTGAAGGTTGAGGCCTAAAGATGTGGCTTCTGTTAAATTATTGTGGAGAAACAAAAATAGGGAAGAGGTGACATGAGAAGCCGAGGATGGCATGAGATATAGATATCCTCAGTCGTTTTAGATCCCACAGTGGTAAAAATATCAATCTTGATTAGCCAGTGAGGTAGGATACCCATTTAATTTTTTTTATTGTTGCTTATTATTATTGTTGTTGTATTTTGCTCGCACTATTATTGCGGAGCTATGGTGGTTAGCTATTTGTATCATCCTGTGAGGTGCTTAGGTTTGAATCTTCTGGATTTCCGGTTCTTTGATATTATGGGTATCGAGGACACTTTGCCAAAAAGTTTGAAACTAGTAAGGATTCAACCGTGTTGCTTAGATTTTTCATTCGAGGACGAATGTTTCTAAGGGGGAGAGGATGTATCACCCCAAATTTTCGGAACTCTAATTTAACTCGTACCCTAGTGTAAAGACAAAGAGGGTAAGTAATAAATTAAGAATGATGCGGTATGTCATATTTTAAGTGTTCAAGGGTTGTATCTTAAGTTTTGAAGTTAGATAAGTGGCAAAATTTATATCTCTAATGCACTCCAAGTAAATTAAATCACGCAAATGAGGTCACACAAGCACCAAAACAAGTGCATGGGAAGTTTAAGGAGAAAACAAGCTCAAAAACATGAAAGGTTTTCTTTCAGAACTTGAAAAGACTATTAGCCTATTTAACTTAGCCAGACATGGCAATCTGCGACTAACATCGCCCAGTGCTTTCGATAAATCTCCAAAGCAGCTTAAGCTAGACGATGAGGCCTGAATGAATACCAAACTTGAAGGTCCACTTGGGAGACTCAATGGAATCCACACAATGTACTTCGGTGGATCGCCAACTGGATCCCTAATTGACAAAGTTGACAGTAAAAAAAAATTCCATTTTCAACCCAAAAGGCAAAAATGATGATGTCTGCACAATGATTTTGGCGCATTGCGAACCTGGTTATGGCATCACAAAATTGACCTTCTTCAACATATTGACTTCTGTTCAACCTGTACTCACAACACATGTTATTGAAAGAAATAAAATAAACTTGGGTTTCCTATCAAGAAGCATCTAATTTAATGTCGTGGCACAACACAGTTCTTACTCATGAACAACTATTTTTGGAATTTTTGACAGTGTCGCTAGGCAACGCTAACTTTCCTTGTATTGAGATCGGTGGTGAGTTGCACAAATGAGTTTCGAGCTTTTTGATTGATACTAAAAGAGTGGAAACAGTTAGTTTTAAGGTGGAGAAGTCATGTTTTTAATCCTTAAGCACATTGTCGGACCCTTCAACCTTGTTGAAGATCCTTGCGAGCACTTTATCAGTGCGGTTTCCCTTCGGTCTAGTTGGTTCCTCTATTTTGGGATGATCATAAGGGGGAATATATCTATCCCTTTCAACTTCTGTATCTCTCTAATTTCAACCTCGCTCTCTCTAATCTCTCCAACCATTGTCTA
>JAJOOH010004854.1:0-13827 GCA_029582605.1 Solanum gracilifrons
TATTGACCGTTTTCAAAATATGAAAACTCGTCGAGGACAATTGTAAGTGAATGATGTTTTTTGCTAATATATTACTATATAAAGATTGCTACTACCTACTTACTCGTCAACTTGTTCTCACCGTAAAATTTATATAATTGAATTAATTGTCTATTTTGAAGATAATGGTGCCCCCATGTTCTTGAGATCCTGGATACGCCTCTGTATATAACTAATGCTTACATTAGTTATACACTATATTGTGTATTATTAATACCATAAATTTCTAGATTTTAGTAATGCAAAGAATTTAATACATGCATTAGCATTGTTAAAGACTCAATTACCCCTCAAATGCACTTTTACATATTTTCCACCATAATCATATGTTGGTAAATAAATATTTTGTTATAATGTATATTATTTTTAACACATCAAACCAAACAATGCATAAGAAATAATATATACATAACTAGTACAAGCATAACTAATACAAATATTACTAATACACTCTATCAAACAACTACTAAGAAATCAAAATGAATATCATTTCTTAGTGGAAACCGTAAAAAATGTAAATATGGATTAATTGACAAAGTTCCAGCCCGGATGTTAGTTGAAAGGGTCCTACCTATGTTAATGACATCTCCAATAAAATATGAGTAGTGGTCCTAATAGGAGTGGTTTCCAAAAATAAAATAACTATAGGTTATAATAAGTTTGACTTTGAGTGTATTGGAAATAAAATGATGATTTATTAGTTCATTAATTGTGACATTTCTATGGCTGTCGCTTTAACTCATGACATGTATCAAACTGAACCGACACATAAAGACATTGGAGGAAAAGTGAGGAAAAATTATAAAGTTTTAAAGCAGTGAGGTGTAAAGACCAACAGTATGAATTTTTACATTTTTTATTGTATAAGCTTTCCTTTTACTCTATTTTTTTAAAGAAAATATAATATAGTTTCATAGTTTGGTGTTGTAGGGAGGAATTTATGAAGAATGAATGGATTTTATTTGGACCTTTTGAGAAGCATGTCAAAGCAGGTACATAATTCATTTCCATTTATTATTCATCCTGCTTCTACCTTTTACTTATGTCACTATTCTTATTGTTTTAACAAGTCAGGTGTGAGTTTGAATCTTGGGATTATATTGCAGATAATCACTACTTATTGTTAATGTTTTGCGCAAATTGATTTTTTTTCTTTTTACTAATTCTTTTTCACATATAGATAGGGGTGAACATTTAGTTCTTCTGTGTACTGACTACCGAACCAAACTAGTTCATTTAATTCAATTTTTAAAAATCGGTCCTGCAATTTTTTATGAATATTATCAACAATAACAAGGATATTCAACTTGTGTGCAATCCATGCTAAGAGAGTCACCAATCACCATGGAGAACGAGCTTAATTAAGTTGATCACAATATTGATTATTAATGATCAGTCTCTTTTTTTGGTTTTAGCCTTTAGATACTGAACTAGCTAGTAGATGGTTATCTCAAGGACCGTATGATTTTAGCCTTTATGAAATTCTGAATGAAGTGATAATTAGTAAATACTATATCTCCGTCTACTTTTAATTGTCATAATTTTCTTTTTTAAATTAAACGATAATAACTTTGATTAACATTTTACATGTATTTTTTCATCATATGTATATGCAAAAAATTGAAATTTATAGTACTTTTCATATAGTTTTTGCATCTATCGAATTAATGTAATCTAATTTAATTTTGAAAATTAATCAAATTGACTTTTGAAAAGCGCAACATGACAATTAAAAGGGACAGAGGAAGTAGGAAATTTACATAAATTTCATTAGTGTTAGAGCTAATTACTTAGATACACTCTAATTTGTAATATTACGTATCTTACTAAATTTTGGTGCGTCCAGATACATTCAGATTTGTTCAAATACATGTATCTCAAGATATATGAGATCAAAATTATGTATAGTTTGCTTTAGATTACACCGTATCCAAGTGGAATCGCATGTATCTAGGATAAATAACAAATCTCGCTTGCCACTCTCCTATATATCTGGTGTGATTCACATGTATTTGGGATACATGACAAATCTTTCTCGCTTCCTCCCTATTTTAGTGCATCTGGTAGCAAAAATACATGTACCTAGAATTCTAGATGTATCTTTCTCAATATATGATAGAAAACTCTTAAATTAATAATATAATATGTAATATTTTGAAAGCATAAGTAATAATTGTATATATGATAATGAAGTAGGTATCCCTAATTACTAAGCTTCTCCTAAATAAATTGAAGTAACTTACTACTGTAATCAAGTTAGTAGTATAACTAATCCAGAAAATCGTAATGGGGCTTCAGGGCAATATCATATGACAGTCCAAGACATTTGTTGCAAAATTTGGTTGATAAGATGGTCATGCATTAGTCGTCATTGTTGATTATGATAAAGAAAAAAAGTTAGAATACTTCGGTTCTTGGGTGCACCGAAGTACCGGACCCTAAAACCGAGAATCAAACAGAAGAACCAAATTAATTCGGTCCAATTTTTTGGTTCGATATTTATGCCCAATATAGATATTTATGCTCTAACACTATAACAAAAGAACAATTTTTAGCAGCAATAAATAGACATATTAACAAAGAATGCTAAAACATTTAAGATAACGAGTTCTACGATTCCAAATGCTCTGGCAGAATCAATAGATTAGTATTGTCTGATGTAAACGAGACACAAATTTAGGGTATTTTTTCTGTTTCACTCTGTTAATTTTTGTGTATTTAATTATGCTCGGATTGATATATATATATATATATATATATATATAGGACAACATAACGGGAGCTTTAGCGCAGCAGACTGTCCTTTAACTTTTCATACCACAGCATAACACTCTTTTTTGAAACAGGATGCTTTTTTCCCAGGAAAAATCTCTTGAGGAATGAAAAGGTTCAATGCTCATGTCTAACCTCTGGATGTGACATATAGGAACTAATTCATTTTGGAAGGCAAGTCAAGTTGTGGCTATTGTGAGTTCATTATTAGTACAATTAGTTTAGTTAGATACCAATACTTTGCTTTAATTAATGTATAGGCTGAGATCCACCTTCCCAAACTAGCCCTTTGTTGGGCTTCTGGTTCATTAGATTTGTGGCCTTCTTCTTCATCATGTTCATTTGATGGACAACAATGAAGAAATATATGTTTGTATTTTAATGATGTCGACTGACGAAAGTGGGTGATTTTTTTAATGAATATAAGTTTGACTCTTTTGGGATTTTGTTCAAGTGTGTGACCAATATTTCATCTAAAAACTTAAGCTCTAAGAAAGAGCACACTTTTATTAGTTAATGACAGATTTAACTTATATCTTCTAATCATATACTAATAATTTTCGCTCTCTCAATGCATTTCACCTGTTATTTTTTAATTTAGCACAAAAATCTACGATACAACAATTTTATTCACCGCACCAGATGAAATATTACTTGTTAAAGTTTTTAGGCTAGTTGAAATGAATGTGTTTATTGCTGAAAATGGATTTACTACATATAAGCTATAAGGTCAGTCAATATTAGTAGAGACCTTAGTTATAAATCTAGGACTGGAGTAAGGTAGAAGGGCAAAGCAACAATCGCAATATATAGGCTAAGTTGAAGAGATGAGGATGAACAAAAGAAAAAGAAAAAAATTATCTTCTTCACAATCTAAGGAACCATAATAATAGTGCTAAGATATTGATAGCTTTTGACAATAAAATTGATATATGGGATGTTAGTAGTTCTTGACAAACAAGCTAATGTAATTTAAGATAGTTATTTCACAATTTGAGGAAATATGTATATACAAGTTTGGCGAAGAGAGAAAAGGAGAGAAGTTTTATCGAATTACCTTCCAAATGCAGAGCTGGGATAGATATATAATTTTGTAACAACTGTTGCTCTCTTGGTAAAGTTTCAAGAATGACAATGCCAAGACTTGAAGCTTTCTGCATTTCTCCAGGTTTGGTGGAATAACTCCTCCATCTAGGGAGTTCATTGAGAGGTGAAGCCCTTAATTCCAAGTTTAGAAGATGATCACATATAGTTATAAGATTGTTACCGGTAAGAGCAATCACTTGCACTGTAGTAATGTTAAAGATCGATGGAGCCAGTAAGCTAGCTGATTATATATATTGCAGGTCGTCTAGGACAGTCAGATCACCGATTTCTCAACACTTGCAGCTTTGTTAGATTGGAAAAGGAAGTTGGAATTTTCCCCAAAAATTGGTAACAAACTTAAAAATGATGGAATGGCTCCGGTGAAGTTGTAATCAATTTCAACCTCCGCAAATGTTCTGGAAAAGTGTTGTCAAGAGAGATGAGAAATGAGAGGTTTCCAAGATGTGGAGGCCATGGTACCATGCTAGCTAGAAATGTCTAAATTAGCAGTAACTCTATATATGGTGACGGGAGCTGCAAGTGATTCCGATACATCTGCAAATTGGGGTTGAAGAAGACCAGTTGCTGGCAAAAATCAGTGGAAGATATTAATTCCATGAGGTCATCAGCTCAGCAAGCTAGCTAGCTAGTTGTAACAAATGTTTACAAAATCAAAATGGTCACGTGAAAGCAACCTGCATGATAGCACATTATTAATTACTCTACTTCTGTCCTCTTTTATATAAAACACCAAATTCAGATCTTGTTTGGCAAGTTATCATCCAAGAGTGGAGAACCAAGCTTTCTACCATAATGTGGTAGTCTAAAGAACCTGTTATATCTCGACATATTTCCAGTCGAACTAACTAGAATTGAACAAGGATAAGTCTGTTTATCCTTTTTCGCCATGTAAAGTGATTTTGATGTATTAACTCATGTTATAGATTCTCTTGAGGGATTTAGAGATCCATTTCTCTTTGTTGTTGACATCTTTTTGTCTGTTTGTTTCCCTTTGATTTCACAGGCAATCACTAAGTTTTAATCCAATGTTTGGTAGAACAAAAAGTAATAATATGTACTGAACAAACTAACCTCCCCTCAGTTACTGTAAAAGCTAAGTAATAATAAATCAGACATAAGATTTTATGAAAATAAATTAAATTAGATCATATAAAATCATTCGAGACGGGCTAATAAACTTCACAAATACGTAGCATTTTTTTCCCTTTTTCTTTTACTAGATACATTGCTATTCAAAGAGATTAAGAAGAGAGTCCTTTTTCTACATAAAAAAGTTCTTATTGTAGATTCTCTTGAGGGGGGATTGAAAGATCACTCTCAAGTATCATCCGTCAAAGGATTGGATTAGATTTGACCAAAGTTTTTTAGTCATATATTTCTCATTTTCGACTTTCATATATCATTAAAACTACATAGATATCAAGAAACGAGTTGCTTCATACAACCCTGAATAAACACACTTAAGTACTTTAGCAAAATTCAAAGTTTAATGTAACTGGCATAGTTAATCAAATAGCATACAAGAGTAGCCGGTCCAATTCCACCAGCTAGTGCCAACTACTGACAAGCCGGAGCCTAATCTTTTTCAGGGTTGAAAGAGCATTTTCGATACTAATTCTTGCATCGGGTGTCACGAAAGTGCAGCTCAAAGCTAATTCCATGATAGACAACAAGCACTGCATCTTTGCATCAATTTGCTCATCCCCTGGCCATACCAGATTAGAATCCACCACCTTATGAATTTCACCTGGAAAGGAATCACTAACCCAACGTTGTATGGTCAAGCCTCCGATAAATATTTCATCACTTGGTCTTGTTCTTGTGAACATCTCCATCATCATGATGCCAAAACTATAAACATCACAACTTGTTGATACAATTCCATTTTGTCCATACTCTGAAATCACAATTATAGAAGTTCCCTAGTTAAAATGGAATATGCAAAAAACATAGAAAATCCATTTATATCTAGGGGAGGAAGAATTGTTTTGAGTATTTAAACGATATGAGAAAACTTTGAAAAGTTGTACGATACCTGGAGCAATATATCCAATGGTTGCAATTGTCCTTGTTTGAACAAAAGCCTCCCCTACACCTAACAATTTTGAAATGCCAAAATCACTGACATGACCAACCATTTCTTGATCTAGCAAGACATTGCTTGGCTTCAAGTCACAATGCACCACAGCTGTTGAATGACCATTGTGGAGATAGTCCATTGCAGATGCAACATCTATTATTATATCTAATCTCTGCAACAAGTTCAAGAATAAGTTATGAGAATATAACCATTTATCAAGTGTCCCATTGGGCATGTATTCCAACACTAGGGCTTTGAAATCAAGGTTGGAGCAGCTTGTGATGACTTTGGTCAAATTTCTGTGGCGAAGGTTTCGGAGTATCTCACATTCTATGTCAAAACTTCTGAATGCACGCTCCAATTGCACATTGAATACCTTTGCTGCAAAAAGGGTACCATCTTTAAGTATCCCTTTGTAGACCATGCTGAAACTCCCATTACCAAGCAAGTTGGTTTCGTTGAATCCTTCTGTTGCCTGTTCAATTTCATAATAGGAAATTCTTTCATGCTCTTTTAACGGAGACACATTTGTTTGACCTGTATTCTTTTTTGTGTTTCGCAATCTTACAAATACATATGCAAGGGCTAATACAAGAAGTAACATACCCACTCCCAAACTGATGTACAAAACTAAGTTAGCCTTTTTCCTCTTGGGTGTTTGGATGACACATGTTGTCACATTAAACTTGGCATCACCACATAGTGCATCATTAGACAAGAAGGATTGACCTGTGGCGTTTGAAAAAGGACCACCAGTGGGAATCTCTCCAATTAGTTTATTGAATGAAAAGTTGAGGTATTTGAGAGACACAAGAGCTTCTAATGACTTTGGAATTTCACCAACAAGATTGTTATAGGACAAATATAAGAATTCCAATGCCAACATTTTGCCAAATGAATCTGGAATAGGCCCATCTAGTCTATTATGTTCTAGAGAAAGATAAATCAATTTATCTAGACCCCCTAGAGTGCTAGGAATCTTACCAGAAAAATTATTTTTTGACAAATCAATGATTGTTGCCGCCTGTAAATTACCAATTTCAAATGGAATTTGCCCACTTAATAAATTGGATGAAACACTAAATTCTAAAAGATCTTTAAGGCTCCCCAAGCTTTCTGGTAATCTAGAATCCAGCATGTTGTAATCTAGATAAAGTATCCTCAAACTGGTAAATTTTCCTAAGCATGGTGGCACGGAACCAGAAAATTTATTTTGTGACAAGTCCAATGCACCAAGATTCTGTAAACTGCATATATCATCTGGTATGGGTCCTTGTATCATATTTCTATCTAGGTAAAGTTCTTGAAGGCTCAACATGCCTTGGATGGTATTTGGAATACATCCGGTGAACTCATTGTTAGATAGACTCATCTTTGTCAAACCAGTAAGTTTACCGATTTCTTGGGGAATCATGCCCTTAAGCTTACAACCATCTGCTTCAAAACCATGCAAGGAGTCGGAGAAATTACCAACAGATGCCGGAAAAATGGCATCCAAAGGATTATTATAGAACCAGAGATTTCTTAGATTCCTACAGTTATTCAATGATGCAAGGAAGCTTAATGTTGAATCGCTGATAAAACTATTGTTTCCCAAGTTTAGGGCCTCAAGGTATTCTAATTTACCGAGTGATTTAGGAATTGGACCTGTGAAACTGTTGAATGAGAGATCAAGCATTCTGAGTCTCGAAGAATTTGAGATTGAATCAGAGATAAAACCACTCAGATTATTTCCTCCACAGTAAAATTCTTCTAGGTTCGGGCCTAAATCTGAAGGTAGAGTACCTGAAAGCTTGTTTAGTGAAAGCATTAGGACCTGCAGTGCTGATATGTTGAAAATGCTTGTAGGGACCGAACCAGTAAATTCATTCTCGGCTAATCCCAGCATCTGTAGTTTCTTAAGATTACCTAGCTCCACAGGTATCTCTCCTGTAAATTGTTTGAAATATTACCAGTTAGGCGGAAGAGGAAGAAATTTTTAGATATAATGTTGTAAGGAAATATCATACTCCCTACATACCTTCCAAGTGTACTTGTTGTCCAAGAAATAATGTTATAAGAGCCGTTAAGTTTGCTAGCTCTCTTGGTACAGTTCCAATAAACTCATTGGACGACAATGACAATCTTTGAAGCTTTCTGCATTTCTCAAGGTTTGATGGAATAACTCCATCTAAGGAGTTGCTTGAGAGATAAAGCCCTTCCAAGTTTGGAAGATGGTCACATATAGTTGTTGGAAGCTTTCCAGTAAGATTGTTGTTGGTAAGACCAATCACTCGCATTGTCGTAATGTTAAATATTGATGGTGGTATAGGGCCAGTAAGCTGATTGAATTGCAGGTCTAGGACAGTCAAGTAACGAAGATCACCAATTTCTCGAGGGATCTCTCCTACAAGAAAATTACTCTGCAAACGCAACACTTGCAGCTTTGTTAGATTGAAAAGGGAAGATGGAACTTTCCCCGAAAATTGGTTGCTCCAGAGGGACACAGTGCGTAGGTTTGGTAACAAACTCAAAAATGATGGAATGGCTCCAGTGAAGTTATTGCTTCTAACATTAATCAATTTCAACCTCTTCAAATGAGCCAACTCTGCTGGCAAATTTCCATGGAAAGCGTTGTAACTGATCCTGAGGGAAACAAGAAATGAGAGGTTTCCTATGTGTGGAGGAATGGTACCATGAAGTTGCATGCTAGAAATGTCTAAAGCAGTGACTCGATGGTGGCGGGAGCTGCAATTGATTCCAATCCAGCTGCAAACCGGGCTAGACGAAGACCAGTTGCTTTCTAAGATGTTGTTAGGATGAGAAGAAATGTGTGATTTCAGTGCAAAAAGAGCAGCTTCATCAGTGCTAATATTAGGAACAGTAGCAAGTGAAGTTTGGTTATGAAGCAGAATGAAAACTACAAGACCAAAGAGGACAATGCAACTTCTGCCCATAACTATATATGTCAACAAGGTTTCTTTTAATTATATACCTTGTTGAGCTAAAACAAGAATTGATAATGCAAAGCAATGATGTTTAGACGACCTATTTAATTCATTCTATACATTACACTAGGAGTGTTGTTTGGTTTAGATCAATTAGTGAAAGTCAGTCAAGTCTTTTAGTCAATTTCTTACTATGGAGTGTGTTTTGGTTTAGACTTGAGAATGTGAACTTTTAGAACAGCAAATTGTAGGTGAAAACTGAAAAGTGCTCAATAGTCAAATATCCTGTACCATGCACTCAAAGTCTCTCATATTTTTCTTTTGTGGGACCTGAGGGGACAATTTTCTCTGTCACAGTGTTCATACAAAGGGAAAATGGTCTAATAATATCCCTCAAAATTGTCATTTAGAGTTGAGTTGATATAGCTCTCATTATAAAAGTGACTTATATATACTCATATTGTTACACATATGACTTAGATATACCCTTTTCCTCTAATGAAAGTAAAAAATCAATTTAAAAAAAATATATTCATGAAAAGCTATATCTGATACTTCTCACACATATTTTTTTTGGTTTTTTTTTATTCAACAACTAATTTTTTAAACTAAAAAATAAAAAAATACATTTAAAATAATATTTTTAATTCCATTAGATTAAAGGCTAAATATGAGCCACTTTTGTAGCGGTAGCGGTATACATGAGTTATTTGTGTAACAGTAAGGATATATGTGAGTCACTTGTGTAAAGGTAGGGAATATGTGAGCCAATTTTGTAAAAAGGGGTATATCACTTCTAAATAACAAAGTGAGGAGTATATTGTTGGGATATACTATTAACCATGTAATTGTGTTATAGTAAATTTTATTTAATCCCTTGTAAAAAAGTTTATGTTATTTGTTTAATATAATAAAATCTTTGTCTAAATAGATCATTGTTTATATATGTGTGTCCATTGCTTATATAGTAGACAATTTTGTGTATGGAGTATTTTAACTCATACGCGGAAGATTAAAATTGTCGGTGCATATAAGTTATAAATTTATATTCACGATCAAAGATGAAGTAGGATGAACATCTTGATGATCGTAGCACAAGATTAAATATAATTTGATCTTAATTATGAGAATGGTTAAATTCCAACTTCTTGTGCTAGTACATTTTTGTATGTATTGAACAAACCAATTAGAGACAATTATTTATGTTCTGAATATTTATAAATAAATTCTCTAGTCCACTACATGTACTTATACTCTTAATCTTGATATAATTATTATGATCTATGTAATTTATTTTATTGTTTTAATCTATTAAAAGTGAGACTTTTTTATGAGTCAATAAATTCCTAATAGATTAGATAATGACAAATTACATTAGTGAAATAATAATTAGTTGATAGAACCGTGTCTCGGTCCCGAGTTGAAGACACCCCTTTATGGTTACTTATAAGTTTTCACGTGAAAACCCTGCAGGTGGATTTTATATCCGTCATGTGAAATAAGTTAAGTAAATATAATAAAGGATTAATTTATTCAATGAATTAAATTTTCAGAAAATTTGATTTAATTGATTGGTGTCGATAATTCTAACACGGGGGTTAAATAAGATGTAGTGGTAGATTTCGAAATTAAATCGAGGAGTGCAATTACAGATTTTTAGTGGATTAATTTGTAATTTATTGTGATATGGTTAATTCGTTCATTTCAGAATTATTGTCGTAATTGGAAGCCTCTATTAAATATATCTACGGTCCCTACTATGCCTGATTAATTGACCAAGTTTGAAAAGAAGGACAAATTAATTTTATTGTTGATCTTCTTTAAATGATGAATAATTTGAGAGTCAAATATTGAGTTAATGACAAAAATGTTTGGCCTTAAATAGATGAAAACGTTTTTTGTATTAATCTCAATTTATTCTCATTTTGAATGATTCTCTTGATTGCTCATTAAGGCTGAAATTTATTTGATTTTTCCTATTCATTCTTGAGTTGGAAACTAGTATAAATAGGCTGGATGTGACATGAAATAAATCATCATTTAAAACAAGTAATACTTGCCCACACAAGTAACTTGATAGTAACAATCAGGAAATAGGAGAAGATCGTAGCTCTGGATTCTTGGCATCTGGATGACTTTTGTAGAAGTTTCAATGGGTTAATCTTCTTCTAAATTCGTTCATGTTATATTGTTTAGTCTACATGTAAGATTTGTGATCCTGAATATAGCTTCCGTTGTGCATATTCTAACAAATGGTATCAGAGCCTTCTTACATATACTAAATAATGTAATAAGATAATTCATGATTGATTGAATGTCTATATCATTATGCATTACTATTTAATATATGAATTCGTTGTTTCATAAATCAGTTAATTTATGTTTATGAATTCATGATTTGATGTTCTGTTCAATGATGAGATTGAAATAAATCATTGTTTATAATTCGAGTTTGAAAACATAATGTTTCATGTATTATTGATTATTGTTCATAATTCAGATCGTGTAAAACGAATTCATGATTCATGTTCCTTGAATTAATAGTTTTAGAGTAAGGTTTTTAAGTCTTTTAAATATTGTCTGGATTCTAAATATTTATTAAAGTACTGTGACAAATAATAATTTGAAAACGGACAGCATGCCATTGGCTTGGCAAGTCTGTTTTTCTTCTGACGAACTCGATTGGCCTCAACTTTGGTTGGTTGATTGGAAACGGCGCAATGAGCAATATTCACTGTCCAGCTGTAACAGAGGGCTTTTTTTGGCCATTCGTAGTCATTTTGATGGGTTTTTAGCTATTTCACTATTTTCCAAAAAAAAAAAATTAAAAATTATTTTTAGTAATACTGTGGCGTAAGGGTTCATCCCTAACACTTATAAATGTATTTTACAGTAAATATATGAGTTTATATGTTGATTTAGGTCCTCTTCCCCATCGGATAAACTTGTATATTTTGATACTGTTTTGGTATGTCTTTTGTTTTGATTACTTGTTTAAAACCTTCCAACTAAGTTACATGTTGAATCAATGAACAAGAGACATAAGCTATATACATATATACCTTGTTATACTTAACAAAATACTCTCTAACTAAGTTGGACTTGTTTTGCTTAACTGCTACTTCATTTAAATACGCTCATATATTTGCTTGAATAGTTAAGTTTCCCTATCGAATCTAACTGTTTATAAGCATGATTATATGAGTCTTGTAGTGTTTTTTTCAAAAATAATATAGCATGTATACTTAATGATCTATTTTATCTCTCTCAGACTAACTATGTCTCACTTCAATCCCCTGTCCTCAGTCTTGAATCAAAATAAACTTGACGGTCCAAACTATGTTGATTTGAAACGAAATTTAGATATTGTCCTAACTTTTGAGGGTTATAAATTTGTATTGGTTGAGGAATGTCCTATCAAATTAGCAGATCCTACTGATGAGGAATTCCAAGCCTATGACAAATGGGTTAAGGCTGATGAGATGGGAAGATACTGCAGTCTTACCTCAATGGCGAATGTCTTGCAGCATCAGCATTAGTCTATGACATTTGCTTACGATATGCTCGCATCTCTTAAGGAGATGATTGGTGAGCAGAATCGTGCTTGAAAGTAGGCTGCCATGAAACCCCTTTTGACCACAAAAATGGCTGAAGGATCTTCTGTCAGAGTTGATGAGTTACTTGAATGAGCTGGAGATACTTGGTGCTGAGATTGTTAAGGAGTCTCAAGTTGAGATGATCCTTCAAACTTTGCCGGACAGTTTTCAACAGTTTCTCTTAAACTATAATATGAATAAGATGGACATGTCTTTAGCGAAATTGTTGAATGAGCTGCAAGCGGCAGAGACTATAATTAAGCAGCAAGCTCCTGCGGCATTCCTGGTTGACAAGGATGGGCAATTAAATAAGATGTAGTGGTAGATTTCGAAATTAAATCGAGGAGTGCAATTACAGATTTGTAGTGGATTAATTTGTAATTTATAGCGATATGGTTTATTCGTTCATTTGAGAATTATTGTCGTAATTAAAAGCCTCTATTAAATATATCTACGGTCCCTACTATGCCTGATTAATTGACCAAGTTTGAAAAGAAGGACAAATTAATTTTATTGTTGATCTTCTTTAAAGGAAGAATTATTTGAGAGTCAAATATTGAGTTAATGACAAAAATGTGTGGCCTTAAATGGATGAAAACGTTTTTTGTATTAATCTCAATTTATTCTCATTTTGAATGATCCTCTTGATTGCTCATTAAGGCTGAAATTTATTTGATCTTTTCTATTCATTCTTGAGTTGGAAAACTAGTATAAATAGGCTGGATGTGGCATGAAAGAAATCATCCTTTAAAACAAGTAATACTTACCCACACAAGTAACTTGGTAGTAACAATTAGGAAATAGGAGAAGATCGTAGCTCTGGATCCTTGGCATCTGGACGACTTTTGTAGAAGTTTCAACAGGTTAGTCTTCTTCTAAATTCGTTCATGTTATATTGTTTAGTCTACATGTAAGATTTGTGATCCTGAATATAGCTTCCGTTGTGCATATTCTAACATATATCACCCCCTTTTTCATATTACAAATATGGATACTAGTAAAATGATAAAATAAAAGAAGAAACAAAGTTGAGTGGAGCCCTTCTTCTTTGTACTTGTGACAAATTCAAAAATGTGTTGCCCCGTATCAATTTGATTCTTCTCCTTGTCTCATTCCTTAAACTTGTTCAAAATTTCTTGAAAATACATTACTTCTTAGATTTGTTGGACCTTGTTAATTTAGTTGAACCTTGTCACCTTTAGCTTTGCCACTCTCATTGGTAGTTGCAACAAGACGAACTCTTATGACACTTTATCTTTCTAACTATGATATCAACCATGAGTTTTTTTAAATTATTTTTATGTTT
>JAJOOH010004855.1:0-14060 GCA_029582605.1 Solanum gracilifrons
TTTTCTATGTAGACAATAGAATTCACACATAAATGTTCGGCCGTGAAGTTTGAATCTGGCTCAATTTCACCTAAAAAAATGTGAAATAAAATAATTGTCAATTAATATTCACATTAAAATAAAGGAATCACAAAAAAATGTCTTTTTCAAATATGTATAGGTAGCAAATAGTGTCGTATACCTTGTTTCCCAGCGTGTGTGATCTTGTGGGTCACGACTTCAAGTCCCTTATATACTTGCATTTTGTCTGAGTTGATTATTTCTCCTCGAAAATGGGTGGCACGGTCAACAGAGAAACGAGATTTTGCCGTTCATGTTGCTCCCATTATGAACACCACTTTCTTCTTGTTAAACTTCTTGTTGTTACTCAACTCAAAGATTAGATATTCAACTTCAAAGATATGATACTCGACTTGAAATACTCAACTCAATATAAAGCAACAATACACATGCAATATATAGAAAACTTTATAAAATAGTAAAAACAACTTAGTTCGTTAAAGAAAATGCGATAACAAACTCAACTTTCTCATATCATAAAAAGACATATCATGCTCCTACTCAAAGTCTACTTGTGCAATGTATGAATGAAGTCCCATACCCCCATTCATACTAAGCAGAACCTCTTTAGGAACCATGCAATTATTACTGTGGGAGTTTCTCTAACCGACGACCACCACTATGAGCCTAAGTGGTGATAAAACATCTTTCCCACGCTGCCAGAACTATCGTATACTTTGCCGTCATATGGAACGCTTAACTAAGTGGATCCACTAGTCTATGCTAAAAGCATCTTAAGGAGTCATCTAAAAAAGTATGATCCTTTACTACCCATGATGACTACATGGTTTATGGAGACTTGAGTTAATATGAACTCGCATCCCCATATCGGTGCTCAATACTACTCCCAAAATATACTTAGCTCATATGTTTGTAAAAACGAAACTCTTTCTTTGGTTTGAGATAATTACTCAAAACTTTGCTTAAAAACTCTCTTGAAAATCATAGTTTCCTCTTTACTGAAAAACTAGCTCAATGACTCTTTTGAAATCTTAGTTTCCTTTCTTATTTAAATGTGAAAACATTTACTCTTTGGGAATAGATAATCCCGATATACTCTTTTGAAGAAATGAACTCAACTCTTTACTCTTTGCTTAACTCAAAACTTAAGTCCTAAAACAAATTTAAAACATTTGTAAAAGACTTCTTAAAATATGGTTCATGCCGAAATTTATGAGCATGAACGACTCAATGCAAGGTTTTCAATAACCAAAGATAGAACTCAATAATTGGAACTCAAGGACTTTAACAATACTACTCACTTCAAGAATGCTCAATTTAGAGGGTTCATGCGGAATTTATGAGCATGAACTACTCAACTCAAGGACTCAAAAATACTTCTCGTTTCAAGACTGTTCGACTTATAATGTTCATGCGGAATTATGGGCATGAACAACTCAACTCATGGACTTCATGGGTAATAGGTAATAGTCCCATGATTAGGATTATAATCTCAAATGGGTTAGAAACTCAACACTTAAAGGCTTAGAACTTGGAGATATTACTCCTCTCATAGATACTCAACTTATGGAGTTCATGCGGAATTTATGGACATAAATGACTTGACTCGAAGGTCTACAAACTACATGGAACTCATGTATACGACACTTCTTATTCTCTTACTTACTACCTCAAGAGTTAGGTCAAATCGATGGTTGATCTCAAAGGATTCACAATTGAACTCAATGGCTTTCTTGAACTCTACTTTTTACTCTTTCTTGAATGTGAATTATGAATTTAAGAGTTATGTTTCATGATGTGAAGGATCTAGGTGATAGTGTACACTCATAAATACATTCTCCTCACTCTCATTCTCACTTACTTGAGTCTTGAAACAAGTTACTAGAAGTTGTAGAAGACTCCTCAAAGAACTCAAAGGGACTTTCTTAGAATGTTCGAAAGAATTCTCAAAACTTAAATCTTAACTCTATCTTGAATTTGAATTATAAATTCAAGGTTATGATCATGTTAGGAATGAATTTAGGTGTTTAGATGTAGCTTAGGGTAGTTAGATTGAAAAGGAGTGAAGGTGCACTTTAAACGAACTCAAACGGGGTAACCGATGATAAACTGGGTGGGGCAGGCAACCCTGGCGCTATGGGTGGCGCGGGGTGCCAGCCCCTAAACTTCAGAGGTGGGTTTGGGGCGCTCTAGCGGGCGCATCGCGCCAATCCCCAACCTAGAAAATTTAGCAAGTTTCTTTTCTCGTTTTATCACCCTATTTCGCCTAGAATCGAATGGTTTCTTTCCCAATCACTTAGAATTGATTACTTCACATAAGTACACTCTAATCTACTCAATACATCCATTAAAACACTCACTTTGATCTCAATAAATCATCGAAAACCCAACACAACAAGATTTAGAATGAACTTCAAGAACACCTATCAAGAACTCATCAAGAGCTCAAATCTTTCAACTTCAATAATGAAATTTGCGCTGAAAATAACATGTTTGATGTGTGGGTGAACAAACCCAACACTATGGAAGCTTACATACCTCTTAGGGATTAAATCCATGCGAAAATCCGCAACAAGACGCAAGATTCTCGACGAACGCTTGATCCTCTTCTCTTTTCTCCTCTTTTCTCTTCTTCTTTTCTCTTCCTTTTTCTCAACTAAAACCCTAGGAGTAAAATAGGATTATAAAACTGAACCTAATCAGATTATACCCTTAAAACCTTACTAAAAATGACTTAAATCTGATTGGGTAAGGAAAAGACCAAAATACCCCATACCATTTCCGGCTAACTTTCCTTAACTGGGCAGCCTAACTTTAAAAGGCCATATCTCACTCATCCGAACTCGAAACTTAGCAAACTCGGCGGCGTTGGAAATACAATTCAAAGGTATTTCCTATGGTATCTGGTAGCACGCCTAACTCATCCTGATCTAGGAGTTATGGTCATTTGAAGTCGACCCAAAACTCATAACTTAAGCATAACTTACAAAATTTCAGATTTTTCTATATCCAATTTAATTCTTTTTGGAACTCAAGGTGCAACATCTAGTGACCTTAACACTTAAGAAATTTTAATTCCTCGGTAAAATCCTACTCACAACGAAGGATGGTTCAAGTCTTAGCTCAAAAAATATCTAGGGTGTTACAAATATATTTTTCTTCATGGTGGTTATGAAAGAGATTGCATTGAGCATTTATTGTAAAATGTATTTTGGACTTATTAATTATCATACCATATTCAGAAATATAGATATCTTTTAGTGTAAGATCAATGACTTTTGAAAAATGTATAGATACGTCAAGTGGAATATTGGTTAATGACAAGTAAATAATTTTAGGATAAAGTTATCAAATGTACATTGTTTGGAGATCGCATATAACTGGGAATTTATAGTAAAAATGTGATTATGAACTTATGAATTGGTATATAACAAATTTTAAAAAAAGTCATATATTTTAGGATAAGAATAATTCTTGAAAAAAACCTACAGATACGTCAGCTTGAATTTGGGTGATTAGGCATAAATAATTTTAGGATGAAGTTTCTAAATGCACATTGTTATGAGATCACATACAAGATTGATGAAAATATGAATTTCAAAAGGATCGTAAATAGAGCTCAATAATAGTTGTGAAGGAATACATTCAAGTGATAATGCGTCAATTCATACACTATTTAACAACACGTCATAAGTGCTAAGTCTAATTCAATTAGAAGGGAAGGAACAATTATCGAGAAGTATTTCAATTACAATTATTTATATTTACTTGGGCAGCATGTAATAATTGATAAATGTTTTATTGAATGAAGCTTCGATCATCGTCATTGAATTAGGTAGAATATATTTCCTTAAATGATCCTTACAGATAGATTGCAAATTTATTATTTTCTCTTCTTTGTCTATGTAACAATTTTAAATTTGGAGTTAAGAATGTTATTCTTTAAAATTCTTCAAGGTTAGAATCTTCCCAAACATTTATAGTCATTTATTTTTTCACTCTATTACCTTGACATTAAGAATGATCTCATGTAATTGTGTAAGTACGTATTTATATTAATATATATCAAATATCAAAGACTTGGACTTGGACTTGAACTTGGCGCTTGGGATTGGATCGGACCTTAAAATAATTTTTTTATAAAGCATAACTATTTACTCTATAAATAACAATGATTTTACGGACAAGAATAGTATATATATCTTTAGTTCGATACAAACTGTACAAAAGAGGTCAAAAATTAAAGTGACCAAGAGGAAAAATTACACAAGATAGAGATAATGATAGTTTATGTACACTCAATACTAATATTGTGATCATCATTTTTTGAGAAATCTTTTCATAATATCTAGGCATGGTTGCAAAACAGTATTCCTCCAAGCTTCGTCAACAACTTCTTTTCTATCTTCTTTGAAAATGTCAGTAGCAGTAATATGATGCACCGACCACATTTTCTCATTTATTAGTCGTTGAATCTTGTCATGTTGGTTACAAATTAATATACGAGAATTACGCTTGCTACTTGAAATTGAAGCTTGACAAATCATCTTCTTTGATTCATCATCTCCGTTTATATTTTTTTATTCCCTTAAATATTTGGCCATTTCAGGGACACCAATGGACCGTTGGATTCCTTTGGTGTAATCTGCATCTGGAATGAAAATTTGCCACACCTTATTCACCAACTCTGCATGCAACATAAATCTAAGAATAATTTTATTTAGGTGAACATATATTTGAAAACCAAAAGTATTATTAAGAAAACTATATTAGAAAAGTTTTAGTTAGAATCATTATTTATTTTGATTCATATATTAAATAAGTACAAAAATTACCTGCATTGACCATTTCATCAACCCTCGTGTCAACTCTAAGGTTCAAGACTGATTGCTCTACATCAATCCAAATAAAGCAACTGTCATACATATGTTTGAACATGAATACAGGGTCTTCCACAAGTTTTTCAATATACGAATTTTATCTTCTAACAATAATTGGAACACATTGAGTCTTCAAAAATTTTTCTGTGTAGACAATGGACTTCAGACAGAAATCTTAGGCCGTGAAGTTGGAACCTGGCTCAATTTCACCTAAAAAATTGTAAAATAAAATAATTGTCAATTAATATTCACATTAAAATAAAGGAATCACAAAAAAATGTCTTTGTCAAATATGTATACCTAGCAAATAGTGTCGTATACCTTGTTTCTCAGCGTGTGTTATCTTGTTGGTCACGATTTCAAGTCCCTTATACACTTGCATTTTGTATGACTTGATTATTTCTCCTCGAAAAGGGGTGGTAAGGTCAACAGAGAGACGAAATTTTCCCGTTCATGTTGCTCCCATTATGAACACCACTTTC
Source organism: Solanum gracilifrons (assembly GCA_029582605.1). Lineage (NCBI taxonomy): Eukaryota > Viridiplantae > Streptophyta > Magnoliopsida > Solanales > Solanaceae > Solanum > Solanum gracilifrons. The sequence goes on from JAJOOH010004855.1 coordinate 5,384, forward strand.
TTCTTGTTGAACTTGTTGTTGTTGATGAAAGTATTCATTTTAGCTACACATAAAATAAAATTATATTAATAATTAGTTTAAAATAGTAAATAATCTCATTAAAACCACTCATGCAGACACTCATACATTAAAAAATCTTATAAATATAAAGTTAATAAGTAGAAACCTTGCTTGAGATGTAATATCTATGTAAAATAATTTATTTTTCTTGATGGTGGTTATGAAAGAGATTGCATTGAGCATTTATAGTAAAATGTATTTGTGGACTTATTAATTATCATACCATATTCAGAAATACTGATATCTTTTAGGATAAGATCAATGACTTTTGAAAAATGTATAGATATGTAAACTGGAATTTTGGTAATGACAAGTAAATAATGTACATTGTTTGGAGATTGCATATAACTGGGCATTTATAGTAAAAATGTGATTATGAACTTATGAATTGGTAATTACCAATTTTTTTTAAAATTCATATCTTTTAGGATAAGAATAATTCATGAAAAAACCTACAGATACGTCAGCTTGAATTTGGGTGATGAGGCTTAAATAATTTTTGGATGAAGTTTCTAGATGCACATTGGTATGAGATCACATACAAGATTGACGAAAATATGGATTTCAAAAGGATTGTAAAATGAACTCAATAATATTTCTGAAGGAATACATTCAAGTGATAATGCGTCAATTTATACACTATTTAACAACACGTCATAAGTGCTAAGTCTAATTCAATTAGAAGGGAAGGAACATTTATCGATAACTATTTCAATTACAATTATTTATATTTACCTGTGCAGCATGTAATAATAGATAAATATTTTTTTTTCTTCAACGGCAATTTCACCGATAACGGCTAATTTTGACGGAGCTCAGGATGAGCTTTAACATTAATCGATCTGCTCCATCGGCAAAAAGGCCGCCAGACCCACCTGACCTTAACAACTTCCCCCCTCTTGCTACAAACTCCCAAATCTTTAACAACATAAATAAGACCCATTTTAACCAGATCCAAACTCTCACTTCTGGTAATATGCATTATAAAGGTGCTGTGGGAGGAAGAGTTCAGGGTTATGAGAAGAACAAGATTAAACTCCAACATGATATTCTTGCGGAGTTCCTCAAAGGGAAACCAGTGGTCACGTTCACTAAAGAAGAACATGATATTCTTGCGGAGACATGCATGTGGACGCTGATAGGGAAGTTTGAACGAAGCAGACCCCAAATCGACCAAATCCGGGCTGACTTTGCCAAAATTGTCCCAACAAAAGGACATGTTAAAATTTGGGCAAAAGATAGAAAACATGTCTTCATCGATGTGGAAAATGAAGAAGACTTAACACCATAATTTCTTACAATTTCATCCAGTTGGGTGAAGATAACAATATGACAATTCAAAGATGGACCACTGATTTTAAGCCTAATGCTTCATCTACTCTTGCTCCAGTGTGGATTAATCTTCTGGACCTCCTGTGGTATTATTACGAATGAGACGCTTGTGTCATATAGTTGAACCAATTGGTAACCCCATTGTAATGGACAAAGCCACCCAGTCCAAGACCCGACCAACCATGGCCAAACTCCGTGTGGAAATTGATCTTCTGAAACCTCTGCTCACCAATATTCGAGTGGTCATAAAGAATTCCAAAGGACAAGTCGATACCTTAAACCAAAAGATTGAATACGAAACACTGCCTACCTTTTGTCAATTTTGCAGAACCCAAGATCACTCCCAAGAGAAATGCAAGAGAACTATTCTTGACCCTCAAGGAGGAAACCAAATTAACAGACAAGCTGACTACGAGAAACATCAAAGCCAAATAGAAATCAGAAAGGAGTATCAACCCAACAAAAGGGAAATGCAAGCTATCCATGTGGAAGCCACAATCTCGGGGAGCAACAAGTAGGGGCCTGTACAACAGGGGAAAGAACAGAGGTTGATGAACACTGCTGTAAACATGGAAGATGTAGAAAATACACGAACTGAAGCATGTCAAAATGTGGAAAATAAGAAGAATAAAGGGAAAATCAATGAGAAGAGACTCATATCATCAACGTCCTCAGGCGACAATGTGGACAAGAAAGATACTACAGGGGTCAATATATGCGATAAACAGAATAGCAGCGCCTTCAACAAACTAACCGACTTAGACATGGAGGTGAATATATACATAAAAGAAGGGGGATCTGGAGAAGGATAAAACCAAAACAAGTTGTAGATCACTATTCCTGAAGCTGAGAATACCAGATGGGACAAAGCTCAAGCCACTAAGACAAAGGAAAGACAAAGCGAAAAAACTATAAGACATCGTCATAACTTCAGAATCAGACACACCATAAAGGATAACCAAACCTCTCAAGAAAATGTGGTGAAACATGTTCGAGAAAATGTTGAATGCTCAAAACCCAATGTAGGCAATCCCATAAAAAATCTCCTAGGCAAAAAGCAAAGGTTTGAAAGCAAAATCACCATACCTAATGGAGTGTTTTTGGAAGGAGAAGGGCAGCATAATAAAGTTGATAAGACCGTAACTTGGATCCCATTCAATCTACCTAGTGGGGCCACCCACACGGAAGGTGATAATATAAGAGAACAAGTGTTGGAACCAGATCCACCGAATGCAATAAAGGAACAACCGCAGGATCAAATCATGACCCTAGGGGACAAGCCAAAACAACCACAAGAGATGACTAAAAAATACTATGAAGATGATATGGAAACCTCTATTTCTGATGATGAACTCACAAGAGGAAGCACCAGTGGGAAGCAGACAACCATGAATCACAGTAAGATAAACCAATTGCAACATAAAATTGCCTGTTTAACAATCTATCCCCAAGAAATCAAGACCAAATTGGAGGAAGTCAATTCTTCAGTAACTCTACTCAGTTATCCTCTATGGAGGAGCAAAACAACCCCAATCCTACTGTTTCAGATGGTTAAGATCATCTCCTGGAATATCAGAGGTATAGGGTCCAAAGGTTCTATTGAGAGACTCCAAACTCTCAAAAACCAATATCAGCTTCCTCTTATCTGCCTCCAAGAACCGAAGGTAGACAATAGTAAGATTGACAAATTCAAAAGGAAAATGGGTATGAACCGAGCTTTCTACAATTGTTCTAACAAAATTTGGCTTATGTGGACCAACGACATTAACATTACCATCCTCCAAGATAAGGAACAACATGTCCATATTAAAGTGGATCATAACAACTGCACATCTTTCTATCTCTCTATTGTTTATGCAAAATGCTCGGAAGTGCTGAGGAGAGAATTGTGGGCTAATATTAGAACTATGGAAGCCAATATCCATTATCCGTGGGAGTCATTGGCGATTTTAATGTTATTTCTACCAGAGAGGAAAAAATTAGAGGTAGACCTCACAGGTTGGAGGAAAGCATGGATTTTATTGATTGTTTAAATGAGTGGGCTACAGGATGCTGGTTTCACAGGTCCGAAAGTTACGTGGTGCGACAATAGAGATCCTCCTCGTACCATCCAGAAGAGGCTTGATAGGCTTGTCTATAAGGATAGTTGGTTTGACAACCTTAGGAACACCTCTGTTATCCACCTCTCTAGAACCTGCTCGAATCATGCTCCTCTGCTTGTAGATCTTTTGCAGGACCAATCTCAAGGTATTAAGTATTTCATGTTTTTAAACTTTTGGGCTGACCACCCTAATTTTCTACTGACAGTTCAGAACAGCTGGAATATCACCATCCAAGGCAACCCTCTTTACATTCTTCAACAGAAAATCAAGAACACCACTAAAACTCTTAGTGAATGGTCGACATAGATGTTTGGGGACATTTATGAAGAACCTAAGAGGTTGGAAAAACTTATCAGAGACTTAGAGGAGAAATGTATTACCGATAATTCTCCTGAGAACATATGTGAACTCTCCAAGCATAAATCTATTTTTACCAGATATCTTAAGATTCAGGATTCCGTTCTAAGCCAAAAAGCTAGAGTTAAATGGTTCAATGAAGGAGATGCTAACACAACCTATTTCCATGCTACCATTAAAGATAAAAGAAGGAGGTTGAATATCAGAAGAATCCAAGATGATAATGATAACTGGCTGGAAGACACTGATGCTATTAGCGAATGGAGCGGTGAATTACTATCGGAACCTGTTTCCTCAAGATTCTACCAATACTGATTTCAGTTCCCTAGATTGTGTTGATAGTTGCATCACGAAGCAAGATAGCCTTATGATTAATGCCTTCCCTGAGCTTAAGGAAGTGACGGATACTGTTTTCTCTATTGATCCTAACAGCTCGCCTGGGCCTGATGGATTGAGTGGAATGTTCTACCATAAGTGTTGGAGTATTATTTCACTCGATGTTCATAATGCTATAATTTCTTTTTTCAAAGGAGCCACCCTCACCAAGTTCTATACCCACACCTGCATTGTTATGATTCCCAAGATTGATCACCCTCAAAGTTTTTCAGATCTTAGACCCATTAGCCTTTGTAATGTGTTTTCTAAAATTATTTCCAAAATCCTTAACAACAGACTTTCTAGTATTCTTCCTAGGATCATCTCCAAGAACCAAAGTGGTTTCATAAAAGGAAGATCTATCTCGGAAAACATTTTGCTGGCTTAAGAAATCATCAGTGATAGCAACAAACCTAACAGGGGTGGCAATGTAGTGATGAAACTCGACATGACAAAAGCTTACGATAGAGTGTCTTGGGAATACTTGAAGAGGATCCTCCGAAAACTAGGCTTTGAAGAACAGTGGACCAACCTGATTCATAATTACATATCTCACAATTGGTATTCTGTTCTAGTTAACGGGAAAAGACATGGATTCTTTCAGTCAGAGAGGGGTCTAAGACAAGGGGATCCACTCTCTCCATCTCTTTTTATTCTTACTGCAGAATTTCTTTCTAAATTGATGAATAATCTGTTCAATTCTATTGGGTACATCTCTTTTTATATGAATAACCGTTGTCCTAATGTCAATCATCTCTCCTTTGCAGATGATACCATTCTTTTCTGCAACGGAAGCATAAGAAGGGTCCTCAACACCTTAGCCATCTATGAAAAGGTGTCTGGGCAGGTCATTAACAAAAATAAGAGTTGCATCTCAATGAGCCCCAAGACCAAGCAAGTCGTTATCAACAGAATGAGCAGAATCACAAGGATGCGATACCAAAAATTCTCCATTAAATACTTAGGGTGCCCTCTAACCACAGGGAAGAAAAAAATCGAGTATTATTCTGACATTGTGAACAACATCATTGGTAAGATTAGGGGTTGGCATACTAAACTAATTTCAATGAGAGGTAAGCTATCCTCATTAAACACGTGCTCCTTACTTTTATCCAAAACTGTAAAAAGAGAGTGGAAACTCCCTTGGAAAATCAGCAACCAGGTACAGGAGATTCAAAAGATGATTGAGGACCATAAATTTAGTATTGTCCACTGTTTTAGAGAGGCTAACAAGCCAGCTGATGCATTAGCCTCGCTAAGTCACAAAATTGAGGAAATCAAGGTCTTCACCCTCTTCTCTAATCTCCCAGCAACATTCGAGGGCTAATCAATATGGACAAATGAAGTCTCCCATCCTTTAGACAGATGAAAATTAAACCTTCTCATTTTGTGTATGATCCACCTTGAATTGTGTATAATTTCCTTATTTTGTTAGTCTCTAGAGCTCTAGTCTCTTCTCAATGATCATGTACAAAGTTTGGAATGCCAAACTCAAAATTGTAACTTTTTGCACATCAATGATCAAATGAGACTTTAAATTTTTTTTAGAAAAAGTAATAATAGATAAATGTTTTATTGAATGAAGCTACCATTATCGTGATTGAATAAGGTAGAATATATTTCCTTAAATGAACCTTACCGATAGATTGCAAATTTATTATTGTCTTTGTCTATGCAACAATTTTAAATTTGGAGTTAAGAATGTTATTCTTTAAAATTCTTTAAGGTTAGAATCTTGGGAAAATGCATAAGTACCCCCCCAGCCTATGCCCGAAATCTCAGAGACACACCTAACCTTTACTAAGGTCCTATTACACCCCTGAACTTATTTTATATATAATTTTCAACCCCTTTTTGGCCTACGTGGCACTATCTTGAGGGCCCAGCGCGTGTTGACAATTTTTTCAAGGATAGTGCCACGTAGGCCCAAAAGGGGTAGAAAATTAATTAAAAAAAAAGTTCGGGGGGGTAATAGGACCTTAGTAAAGGTTAGGTGTGTCTCTGGGATTTCGGGAATAGGCTGGGGGGTACTTATGCATTTTCCCTAGAATCTTCCCAAACATTTATAGTCATTTACTTTTTCACTCTATTACCATGACATTAAGAATGATCTAATGTAATTGTGTAAGTACTTATTTATATTAATATATATTAAATATCAAAGACATGGACTTGGGCTTGGACTTGGCGCTTGGGCTTGGATCGGAACTTAAAATAAATATTTACTCTATAAATAAAAACGATTTTACAGAAAAGAATAGTATATATATCTGTAGTTCGATACAAACTGTACAAAAAAGGTCAAAAATTAAAGTGACCAAGAGAAAAACTAACACAAGATAGAGATAATGATAGTTCATGTACACTCAATACAAATATTATGATCATCATTTTTGAGAAATGTTTCCACAATATCTAGGCATGGTTGCAAAACAGTATTCCTCCATGCTTCGTCAACAGCTTCTTTTCTATCTTCTTTGAAAACGTCAGTAGCAATAATATGATGCACCGATCACATTTTCTAATTTATTAATCGTTGAATCTTGTCACGTTGGTTACAAATTAATATACGAGTATTACGCTTGATACTTGAAATTGGAGATTGAAGAATCATCTTCTTTGATTCATCATCTTCGTCTATATTTTTTTTTTCTCCTAAATATTTGGCCATTTCAGGGACACCAATGGACCGTCGGATTCCTTTAGTGTAATCTGAATCTGGAATGAAAATTTGCCGCACCTCATCCACCAGCCCTGCATGCAACATAAATTTAAGAATAGTTTTATTTAGGTGAACATATATTTGAAAACCAAAAGTATTATTAAGAAAACTATATAAGAATAGTTTTAGTTAGGGTCATTACTATATTTTGATTCATATATAAAATAACTACAAAAACTACCTGCATTGACCATTTCATCAAACCTCATGTCAACTCTACGGTTCAAGACTGATTGCTCTACATCAATCAAAATAAAGCAAACTATCATATTTATGTTTGAACATGAATACAGGGTCTTCCATAAGTTTTTCAATATACGAATTGGACCCTCCAACAATAATTGGAACAAATTCTTTCTTCAAATTTTTTTCTATGTAGTAAATGGACTTCAGACATAAATCTTCGGCCGTGAAGTTGGAATCTGGCTCAATTTCACCAAAAGAATTGTGAAATAAAATAATTGTCTATTAATATTCACATTAAAATAAAGGAATCATAAAAAAAATCTCTTTTTCAAATATGTATACCTAGCAAATAGTGTCGTACACCTTGTTTCTCAGCGTGTGTTATCTTGTTGGTCACGATTTCAAGTCCCTTATACACTTGCATATTGTCCGAGTTGATTATTTCTCCTCGAAAATGGGTGGCAAGGTCAATAGAGAGACGAGATTTTCCCGTTCCTGTTGCTCCCATTATGAACAACACTTTTTTCTTGTTGAACTTGTTGTTATTGTTTATGAAAGTATTCATTTTAGCTACACATAAAATAAAATTATAGTAATAATTAGTTTAAAATAGTAAATAATCTCATGAAAACCACTCATGCATACACTCATACATTAAATTTTTTTATAAATATAAAGTTAATGAGTAGAAACCTTGCTTGAGATGTAATAAACTATGTAAAATAATGTATTTTTCTTGATGGTGGTTATGAAAGAGATTGCATTGAGAATTTATAGTAGAATGTATTTGTGGACTTATTATTTATCATACCATATTAAGAAATACTGATATCATTTAAGATAAGATCAATGACTTTTGAAAAATGTATAGATATGTCAACTGGAATTTTGGTAATGACAAGTAAATAATTTTAGGATAAAGTTATCATATGTAGATGTTTGGAGATCGCATATAACTGGGCATTTATAGTAAAAATGTGATTATGAAATTTTGAATTGGTATATACCGAATTTTAAAAAATTCATATCTTTTAGGATAAGAATAATTCTAGGAAAAAACCTACAGATACGTTAGCTTGAATTTGGGTGATTAGGCTTAAATAATTTTAGGATGAAGTTTCTAGATGCACATTGTTATGAGATCACATACAAGATTGACGAAAATATGGATTTCAAAATGATTGTAAAAAAAAGTCAATAATATTTCTGAAGGAATATATTCAAGTGATAATGCGTCAATTCATACACTATTTAAAAACACATCATAAGTGCTAAGTCTAATTCAATTAGAAGGGAAGGAACAATTATCGATAACTATTCCAATTTCAATTATTTATATTTACTTGAGCAGCATGTAAAAATAGATAACTGTTTTATTGAATGAAGCTTCCATCATCATGATTGAATTAGGTAGAATATATTTCCTTAAATGATCCTACTGATATATTGCAAATTTATTATTTTCTCTTCTTTGTCTATGTAACAATTTTAAATTTGGAGTTAAGAATGTTATTCTTTAAAATTCTTTAAGGTTAGAATCTTC
>JAJOOH010004857.1:0-12762 GCA_029582605.1 Solanum gracilifrons
ATCAATACATTTTCTTAAAAGAAAATCTTCTTCATCAGTCCATGAACCTTTTCTCACTCCCAATGAAGACATAGGTGTACTGTTCATGATAATTTGATGTAATATATTATTGTCTATATATGCTTATATACACATGTCTAAAAGGTGCATTAAATTGTAACTACCAAGTTGTAGGGAGCCTTTTACAAATTGAACACTCATTTTCAACACACAAATCCAAATTTCCCAATGTAGCTATCCTGCCAGCCTCGATTGGGAAACCCATCTTTCATGTCAACTATTTTTTTCGATTTTTCGGAGTAATTTTTATTTTTTTCCCCTATTATTTTCTTCTGTTTGATGTGACGATACTTAACTGAGCATGTATTGACAGGCCAAGTATTTTCAAAGAACCAAAAATATCATTTAGCTGCTAAATGGCCATAATCATGTGACCTAAATATGGCTACAATATATACAAAAAATCATATTAACCTTTTTGCTTTGAAAAAAAAAAAGTTAACTTGTACTATTTTCTAAATTTTAGATGTAAAGTACAACTAAAATTTGGATGTTAGTTATAACTATCATTAATTGTGAGAGGGGACCAATATTTAAAAGGAATTTTTCGAATATGCCCATAGTTTGGGCTTAATAAGAGATTTAGAGATATATTATGCTTAATTACGATTTATAGCTACATGTTAGAAGAAGGAAAAAGGCAACTGAAATTGAAATAGAGAGGAGAGAGGTGAACCGAATTGGTTTGTATCAAGGAATACAATTTTTTTACATAGTACACATACAATATCTTCACCTCGAGCATTATTTATCTTCTTTTTTTTTTTACAAAATTTAACATGATAAATCCTCTTTTCTTTTTTGACGACATATAAATTACAAGTCATGTTTTCTTAATCCATATACAATTTTATCAAATCATATTTTTTTTTGAAAAAATTGAAATTTAAAATTATGATCACAGATTACATGCATATTCAAATATTGATTTGAAATCATGATTTTATATCGAACTACACAAGCTAAATGAATGAAAACTGATAAAAGTTATTGTACATCTGAATTCGATAATAACTAACAAAATTATTGGAGACAATATTTCACCGACAACAAGTACTTTTTTTCGTAGAAAAGGATATATATTATATATTTGTTAAACATTCATCATTATATTTTTCCGATTACTATCAATGATTACAGATAAATTGTCAAAACAGATTAACTTATTATATAGACAAGAATGTTTGCTTGCAAGTGTTACGAATGGACAATAATTTATTTCCATTTGGTTAGTGCACAAATGATAGGATAGGGACTTCACATCCACAATAGTCAAATGTCAATATTCAATAATAGTAATAATTTCGTCCTTTTGGGAACACTCGATAAAATAATATTAATTGTTGCCAAGTTTGGTTAGGCCATAAATTATTTTATGGTATAACTTACATAAATCTCATAGTGTAAGACCTAAATTACATCTTATCCCTACTTTTTTCTATTTTACAAAAATCCCTTAAAATATCAGTCATCCCGATACATAAATTTCATCCGGATACATTAATTGTGATACATTATAAAACTTTATTGTTGCGCTTAATATGGAATATTAACATAAAATTGATTTTCTTTCCCCCAAATCACGCATAACTGATTTTCATTCCCACAAATACGTAGAACTGATTGTTATGCGTGATTTGGGGGAAAGAAAATCAATTTTACGTTAATATTCCATATTAAGCGCAACAATCAAGGTTTATAATGTATCACAATTAATGTATCCGGATGAAACTTATGTATCGGGATGACTGATATTTTAAAGAATTTTTGTAAAATAGAAAAGAGTAGGGATAAGATGCAATTTAGGTCTTACACAATGGGATTTATGTAAGTTGTACAAAAGAGAAAAACATATAATGTGTCTTTTATTTGTATAGTAATATCGATAATTTATTCATTAAACTTACTAACAATATAAATAGGAAGCTTAAATATAATTAGAGTTTTAATATAAGAATTATAAGAACCAAAAGGCACGAAGACAATTCATTTCCTTTTGAATGAGTTGTTCTTTTCTCTCTTTTGAATGAATCATTTATTTTATTTTCGTATATGATAATAACTGAGAAACCAAATTAAAACTAATAACAGACAAATTGATAAAATATATTATATTTAATTTGATTTTAATTATTTAAAATCTAATTAAATTGATCTGATTTAAATTTTTAATTTTAATTTCACTAATAACCGACTTAAGTCGACTCACAAACGTTCTTACTTGAAACCTACTGTTTATCCCTCCCTTTATGAGATATTCATATATGATAATAAATTTAATTTTTCTCTATACAAAATGTAGCTTTTGTCATAGACTAGTCGATCATTAGGAGACTAATCCATGGGGGAGGTAGAGACGAAATTTGGATTTTAACTAATGAGTTTTGAATTGTATAATAATAATTTTCTATGATATTTGTTGGGTTGTAGCAAGGTGTGAATGTGAAATAAGAAGAGAAAATGGAAAAGTGGGGGAACCAATTTTGGAGAAAAATCATTTCTCCCATATTGGTAGAAGAAAGGAAATTGTTGTCCTTATATTAGGAAACACTTTCTTTAGTTCTTAAAGGGTTAAAAAGAAGGTGCCCCTCGCGCCGTTGTCGTCGCTCGCTCGGCTTCGAATTTGGCGATTGATTGATAATATTTCTGGACAAAATTTGTTTAATCAATCTTGTTAATTGATTTCCTTTCTCTTATAAATTAATTCAAAATGTTAGTTAAATAACATAATTAATTTGGCGCAACGGAATTTATTTGAAATTCGCGTGTAACGATAAAAACATTCTGAAGGGACATGTTCCTTCCGAAAATTCGTCACTTTTCCCAAAAGACACAACATTCTGGAAAAAATGGGTCTGAACAGATGTGTTCCTTGCTACAAATGGCTATAAATAAGAGGTCTTTTTCGTTATTCAAACACTGAAATTTTTTCCTGTCTGCATACATTTTCTTACATAAATAAAATTGTCGATCGACTGAATCTGTGTGTGCTCTCGTTGTTGTTCTTGCGTTTGCTGAAATTAGTGAAGTTTGAGGTACCGCTACTTCTCTAATAGGTTAATCCGTTTTATCTTGGCAGGATTAATCTGCAACCTTGGGTACAGTGAGGGGATTAAATTTCTTAAGGAAACACAGTGATTTCTGTGGACTCGGATTACTTACATTCTGTCTATTTCATCTTTTTTCTGTTTCTGTATTTATGACTAACTTGATGTAATACCCCAAAAAAAAATTTCGAACTAATACTCGAACCATCCTTCATAGTGAGTGAGATTTTACCAAGGAATTAAGATTTCTTGAGTGTTAAGGTCCCTAGATGTAGCACCTTGAGGTCTAAAAAGAACTAAATTGGAAATAGCAAAATCTGAAATTTTGCAAGTTAAGTTAACTATGAGTTTTGGGTCAACTTCAAACGACTATAACTCCTAGCTCAGGATGTGTTACGTGTGCTACCAGGTACCTTAGGAAAGATCTTTGAATTATCTTTCCAACGCCACCGAGTTTGATCAGTTTCAAGTTTATATGAGTGAGATATGACAGTTTGAAGTTAGGCTGCCCACTTAAGGAAAGTTAGCAGGAAATAGTGAGGGGTATTTTGGCCTTTTCCTTATCCAATCAGATTTAATTTGTTTTTAGTAATATTTTAAGGGTCTAATCCTATTAGGTTCAATTTTATAATCCTAAAATTAGCCTAGGGTTTTAGTTGAGAGTTCAAGAAGAGAAAATAAGAGGAAAAAAGAGAAAAAAAGAGATAATCAAAGCGTTCGTCGAGAGTCTTGCGTTTTGTTGCGGATTTTCGCCATGGGTTTAATCCCTAAGAGGTATGTAAGCTTTCATAGTGTTGGGTTAGTTCACCCACACACCAATCATGTTATTTTCAGTGAAATTTCATTCTTGAAGTTGAAATATTAGAGTTCTTGATGAGTTATTGATAGGTGTTCTTGAAGTTCTTTCTAAATCTTGTTGTGTTGGGTTTTTGATGATTTCTTGAGATCAAAGTGAGTGTTTTAATGTATGTATTAAGTAGATTAGATTGTACTTATGTTAAGTAATGAATTCTAAGTGATTGGGGAAGAAACCATTCGATTCTAGGCAAAATAGGGTGAGAAATGAGAAAAGAGGCTTGCTGAATTTTTTTGGGTTGGGGCCTGGCGCAATGCCAGAGCGCCCCAAACCCACCTCTGAAGTTTAGGGGCTGGCACCATAGCGCCAGGGTCACCTGCCCCATCCAGTTTATCGTCGGTCACCCCGTTTGAGTTAGTTTAAAGTGCACCTTCACTCCTTTTCGATTCTAACTACTCTAAGCTACTTCTAAACACCTAAAATCATTCCTAACATGATCATAACCTTGAATTCATAAATGAAATTCAAGGTAGAGTTGTGAGTCAAGTTTGAGAGTTCTTTCAAACCTTTTGATAAGGTCCCTTAGAGTCTTTTTTAGGAGTCTTCTACAATTATTAGTAACTTGTTTCAAGACTCGAGCAAGTGAGTATGAGGATGAGGAGAATGTATTCATGAATCTACTTTGTCATCATGAGATCCTTCATATCATGAACCAAAACTCTTGAATTCAAAATTCACATTCAAGAGAGAGTTAAGAGTAAAGTTCAAGTAAGCCTTTCAGTTCAATTGTGAATCCTTTGAGATCAACTATCGATTTGAACTAAGTTTTGAGGAAGTAAGTCAGAGAAAGAGAAGAATCATATACATGAGTTCCATGTAGTTTGTAGACCTACGAGTCAAGTCGTTCATGCCCATAAATTTTGCATGAACTCCAGATGTTGAGTATCTATGAGAGGAGTAATATCTCCAATTTCTAAGCCTTTAAGTGTTGAGTTTCTAACCCATTTGAGATTATAATCCTAATCATGGGACTATTACTTATTAACCATGAAGTCTATGAGTTGAGTTGTTCATGCCCATAATTCCGCATGAATTTTATGAGTCAAATAGTCTTGAAACGAGAAGTATTTTTTAGTGTTTGGGTTGAGTAGTTCATACTCATAAATTCCGCATGAATCCTCTGAGTTGAGCATTCTTGAAGTGAGTAGTATTATTGAAGTTCTTGAGTTCCAAGTATTGAGTTCTATCTATGGTTATTGAAAACCTTGCATTGAGTCGTTCACGTCCATAATTCGGTGTGAACCATATTTTAAGAAGTCTTTTACAAACGTTTTAACCTTATTTTAAGACTTAAGTTTTGAGTTAAGCAAAGAGTAAAGAGTTGAGTTCATTTCTTAAAAAGAGTACATCGGGACTATGTATTCCCAAAGAATAAATGTTTTCACATTTAAACAAGAAAGGAAACTGAGATTTCAAAAGAGCCTTTCAGCTAGTTTTTCAGTAAAGAGGAAGCTATGATTTCCAAGAGAGCGTTTAAACTAAGTTTTGAGTAATTATCTCCAACCAAAGAAAGAGTTTTGTTTTTACAAACATATGAGCTAAGTACATTTTGGGAGTAGTATTGAGCACCGATATGGGGATGCGAGTTCAGATAACTCAAATCTCCATAAACCATGTGGCCATCATGGATATTAATGGGTCATACTTTTTAGATGATCACATAGTTTAAGCTAGTGGATCCACTAAGTTAAAGTGTTCTATATCACGGCAAAGTATAGGACAGATCTGGCAGCGTGGGAAAGACGTTGTATCACCACTTAGGCTCATAGTGGTGGTTGTTGGTTAGAGAATCTCTCACAGAAACTATATTACTTTATTATATAAATAAAGTTGAGTTTGTTATTACATTTTCTTTAACGAACTAAGTTGTTTTTACTGTTTTATAAAGCTTTCCATATATTGCATGTATATTGTTGCTTTATATTGAGTTGAGTACCCAAAGTCGAATATCATATCTTTGAGTTTAGTATCTAATCTCTAAGTTGAGTATCTTATCCTTGAGTACTTCTGAGTTGAGTAAGTTTGAGTAGTTTTGAGTAACCTTGAGTATTCCTTGAGTTGAGAAAGTTTCAGAAGAGGTAAGTATGTTTCCTTCTTATCAAGTTTCAAGCTTATGTTTATGTTTTAGAAATCCTCTTACATGCTCGTACCTTCCACGTACTGAGCCATTTGGCCTACATCTTCTCATAATACAGACACAGGTATTCAGTATCATCAACATGAGATTCTTCGATACATCCGGGAGTTCGAGTTAGCTATAGTGAGCCTCCTTGTTTTCGGAGGATTTCATTTACTTTTCAGTTTAGTCAGGATGTCGTTGTCTTGTCCCAAGTTCCATCTTTATCAGTTAAAGGCTTCATAGATAGTCAGTATAGTTGAGAAGTTTGTATCATTTATTTTATTAAATGTTTTAAAAACTAAAGTTGCCTTTTTATGGCGAGTTGTATATATTATATTATACAGAGTTTTCTTTGGACTTAAAGTTTGTATTTAAGTTTTATGAACTTTTATTTCAGTTTTAAGCTTTTGTATGCTTAAGTTAGTCTTCCGCTTGTAGTCAGCCTGGATGAGGGTTCGCTTGGGGACCAACGATGGTTCTTGAGTGCCGGCCACGTCCAGGGCGTAGACTCGGGTCGTGAGACCTAAATACAAGACATAACAATCTTAAGAAATTTAATTACTTTATGTATTTGAGGTTTCTGGAGATTAAAACCTTTATGGTTTTCTACTCCGTTTAAATTTTTAAAATTCATTCGATTAACGATTAAAATAGCATAAAAACTTTATCGTTAAATCAGAAATAGGCTGTGTAAGGATTTATTCTGTAATGTTAGTATTTCACATACTAAAATTGTCTGCCATTTGTGACAGAAAAATGATTAATTCAAGTCAAGTAAATGCTGGAACAGTGAGTGCTGCAACAACATCGGTTGCACACAATTGTTCAACTGCTGCCCTAGCACCGGTTGAGAAACCTGCAAAGTTTTTTGGAGTCGACTTCAAGAGATGGCAGCAGAAGATGTTCTTCTATCTGACTGCGTTGAGTCTACAGAGGTTCATTAATGAGAACATTCTTGTTATGTCGGATGAAACTCCGGCCGAAGAACGATTCTTGGTAACAGAAGCATGGACACATTTAGATTTTTTGTGTAAAAATTATATTTTTAGTGGCCTGCAATATGATTTGTACAGTGTGTACAGTAATGTCAAGACCTGAAAAGAACTCTGGGATGCTTTAAAAAAAAGTACAAAACAGAGGATGCCGGAATGAAGAAGTTCATTGTGGCAAAGTTTCTGGACTATAAGATGATAGACAGTAAGACCGTCGTCACCCAAGTTCAAGAACTGCAGTTCATAATCCATGATCTCCTTGTTAAAGGCATAAATTTATTTAATGCCTATATTGGAAATATTAAGTCTATTCTTATTACCCACATAATCTTTAATGTAGGATTGGTTGTGAATGATGCTTTGCATGTGCCTGTCATTATTGAGAAGTTACCTACATTGTGGAAGGACTTCAAAAACTACTTGAAACATAAACGCAAGGAGATGACTGTTGAAGATCTCACTGTAAGGTTGAGAATCGAAGAGGATAACAAGGCCGCAGAAAAGAGGTCACGCGGTAATTCAGCAATATCTGGAGAATACTGTTGAAGAAGATCCCACAAAATCAAAGAAAAGAAAGAAATCATCTGATCCAAAGAGCAAACCTCCTAAGAAGAAATTCAATGAAAATTGCTTCAATTGTGGCAAACGTGGTCATAGGGCTATTGAATGTTGGGGTCCCAAGAAGGACAAGAAGAAGGATCAAGCAAATTTGGCTGAATCCAAAGGAGAGATGGACGATCTATGTGCAATGCTTTCAGAATGCAACTTGGTTGGAAATCCAAGAGAATGGTGGATAGATTCTGGTGCCTCATGCCATATTTGTGCCAACAAAGAATTATTTTCATCATATACTCCAGCACCTATAGACGAGAAGTTGTTTATGGCAAACTCGGTTGCTGCAAAGGTGGAAGGAACTGGCAAGGTCCTCTTAAAGATGACATCGGGCAAGGTGATGAATTTGAACAGGGTCTCGTATGTTCCAGAATTGCGAAAGTACTTAGTTTCTATACCAGTTTTGACTAAGAACGAATTGAAATGTGTATTTGTTTCTGATAAAGTTGTAGTGAGTAAGAATGAAATGTATGTAGGAAAATGTTACCTCACTGATGGCCTCTTTAAATTCAATGTAATTGCAGTTGATATGAATAAAGATTCTGCTTCTTCTTACTTGCTTGAGTCTAAATGTTTATGGCATGAACGTTTGGGACACGTTAATAACAAAACCTTGCGAAAACTGATTAACTTAAATGTTTTGCCTAATTTTGAGTGCAATAAATCAAAATGTCAAATTTGCGTTGAATCTAAGTATGCTAAGCATTCTTATAAATCTGTTGAAAGGAATTCATATCCCTTAAAATTGATTCACACTGACATTTATGACATGAAGTCAACACCATCACCTGGTGGGAAAAAGTATTTCATAACTTTTATTGACGATTGCACTAGATATTGATATGTCTATTTGCTAAATGGTAAGGATGAAGCAATAGATGCATTTAGGCAATATAAAACTGAAGTTGAAAATCAGTTGGATAGAAAGATCAAAATGATCAGAAGTGATAGAGGTGGAGAATATGAATCTCCATTTGCAGAAATATGTTTGGAAAATGAAATAATCCATCAAACTACTATTCCTTACTTTCCTCAATCTAATGGAATTGTGGAAAGGAAAATCCGAACTTTAAAGGAAATGATGAATGTCTTACTTATAAGTTCAGGTTTACCATAAAACTTGTGGGGGGAAGCTATCCTTACAGCAAATCGAATACTCAATAGAGTGCCTCACACCGAGATACATGTTATTCCATATGAGAAATGGAAAGGTAGAACACCCAACTTTAAATATTTCAAAGAGTGGGGTGTGTAGCCAAAGTCCAGGTTTCTATACCTAAGAGGGCGAAAATAGGGCCTAAGACTGTGGATTATGTATTAATTGGATATGCCACTAATAGTAAGGCATGTCGATTTTTGGTTCATAGTCCGAATATTCGGATAATTATGATAATACGATAATGAAATCAGATAATGTTGAATTATTTGAACATATTTATCCGTATAAAACTAGACTTGAGTCATCTAGTGATGGATCTAAATGACCTCGAGAAGAACCAAAAGAGAATGAACCTAATAAAGAGAGCCTAAGGCGCAGTAAACGTCAAAGGACATCTACTTCATTTGGATTTGATTTTGTTACATTCCTTCTTGAAAGTGAGCCTCAAACATTCAAGGAAGCTATGTTGTTTAGCGACTCAGCCTCTTGGAAGGAGGCTGTCAATAATAAGATTAAATCAATCTTAAGCAATCATACCTAGAAGTTGGTTGATCTTCCTCCAGGGAACAAGCCCTTGGGTTCGAAATGGATCTTCAAAAGGAAGATGAAAGATGATGGAACTATTGACAAATATAAAACAAGACTTGATGTCAAAGACTTTAGATAGAAAGAAGGTCTTGATTATTTTGACACATACTCGTCAGTGACTAGGATTACGTCAATTCGGATGTTAATTTCCCTAGCTGCAGTATACGGTCTTGAAATCCATCAAATGGATGTGAAAATCGTCTTCTTAAATGGAGAGTTAGAGGAAGAGATTTACATGGAACAACCTGAGGGCTTCATAGTTCTCAGTAAAGAAAAGAAAGTATGCAAACTTGTTAAGTCACTTTATGGACTAAAACAAACACAGAAACAATGGCATGCAAAATTTGATCAAACCATGTTGTCAAATGGATTTAAGATCAATGAATGTGATAAATGTGTCTACATTAAAGACACTCCAAATCAAGACGTCATTGTATGTCTATATGTGGATGACATGTTGATAATGAGCAATGACATTGCTAATGTAAAAGCTACTAAGCGTATGCTCGCTAGTAAGTTTGATATGATAGATTTAGGAGTTGCCGATTTGATATTGGGAATTAAGATTCACAAAACTCCTAACGGTCTAGCATTATCTCAATCTCATTATATATAAAAGGTACTTGCAAAGTTCAAGTATGTAAATTTCAATGGGCAAAAACTCCAATTGATGTGAACCTTAATCTTGCTAAGAATAAAGGTGAAAGTCAGTCTCAATTGGATTATGCCAGAGTATTGGGAAGTTTGATGTATGTCATGAATTGTACATGACCAGACATAGCCTGCGCTATAAGTAAACTGAGTCGATACACAAGTAATCCCAATCAAAATGAATGAATCGCAGTGAAGAGAGTTTTGGGGTACTTTGAGGACACTCAAAACTATGTTTTGCATTACAACAAATATCCAACAGTTCTTGAAGGATATAGTGATGCAAATTGGATTACTGGGTCAACAGAAACGAAATCCACGAGTGGATATGTTTTCACTATTGGTGGATGAGCAAAATCTTGGAAATCATCCAAACAAACATGTATAGCTCGCTCTACAATGGAGTCTGAATTTATCGTCTTAGACAAGTTAAGTGAAGAAGCTGAATGTCTCTGAAATTTCTTAGAAGATATTCCATTTTGGCCCAAACCAATGGCCCCTATATGCATACACTACGATAGTCAAGCTGCAATAGGATGGGCTGGAAGCGTTATGTATAATGAGAAGTCTCGTCACATACGATGAAGACACAACTCTGTTAGACAACTACTCTCTAGTGGAATTATGACAATTGACTATGTAAAGTCAAAGGATAATGTGTCGATTCCACTTACAAAAGGCCTAACTAGAGAGGGAGTTGAGAGATCATCGACGGGAATGAGACTATGGCCCAGAACAAGTCATAGTGTAACTCTACCTAGAAGACTATAGATCCCAAGATCTAGGTTCAAGGAGATCAAACAAAGTCATAGATGACGATTCAACATTCTCAAAATTTATTTTATGGTCGATTCTCATAATGAGACAATGTTCAGTAACCAAGATAAAACATAAGAACTTTTTAATGGTTTCTAAGTTTGATACATGGTATATCAAATAGTGTATCTACGGGATAACACAGTTAGAAACCACCTATGTAAGTGTGAAGTGTAAGTCGCTTCAAGGAGAATCTGATAAGGTCAGTTCTCTAAGCACTTATTAATCAAGATGTGTTCATGGCTGAAACAAACAAAACAATGAGAACCAAAAATAGTTCAAGGGTTGATTGTGTGACTTATGTTGTCTAGGTATACACCAAAGCTCGACGGTTTAAAGATATCAAATCTACCGATTGACCGAGTATATCCGATATATGTTCACTACGGAAAGTTAAAAGGGAAACCTACTTATCCAGATGCGATTATTTAACAATAGTCATTCCCCATTCGTGTAGGGGATTGTTGGGTTGTAGCAACGTGTGAATGGGAAATAAGAAGAGACAATGGAAAAGTGCGGGAACCAATTTTGGAGGAAAAATAAAAAGTCATTGCAAAGTGCAAATGAAAAGTCATTTCTCTCATAGTGGTAGAAGAAAGGAAATTGTTGTCCTTATATTAGGAAACACTTCCTTTAGTTCTTAAAGGGTTAAGAAGAAGGTGCCCCCTCGCACTGTTGTCGCTCGCTCGGCTTCGACTTCGGATTCGGATTCGGATTTGGCAAATGATGTGATTGATTGATAATATTTTTGGACAAAATTTATTTAATCAATCTTGTTAATCGATTTCCTTTCTCTTATAAATTAATTCAGAATGTTAGTTAAATATCATAATTAATTTGGCTCAACGAAATTTATTTGAAATTCGCGTGTAATGGTTTCCTTTCGAAAAGTCGTTACTTTTCCCAAATGACACAACATTTTGGAAAAAACGGGTCTGAACATATTTGTCTGAACAGACGCGTTCCTTGCTACAAATGGCTATAAATAAGAGGTCTTTTTCGTTTTTCAAACACTGAAATTTTTCCTCTCTGCATACATTTTCTTACATAAATAAAATTGTCGATCGACTGAGTCTGTGTGTGCTCTCGTTGATGTTCTTGCGTTCACTGAAATTTGTGAAGTTTGAGGTACTGCTACTTCTCCAATAGGTTAATCTGTTTTATCTTGGGAGGAATTAATCTGCAACCTCGGGTACAGTGAGGGGATTAATTTTTTTAAGGAAACACAGTGATTTATGTGGACTCGGATTACTTACATTCTGTCTATTTCATCTTCTTTTTGTTTTTGTATTTTTGACTAACCTGAATACAGGACATAACAATATTTTTTTTAGTCAGATTCAAAATGAATGACATTATTTTATAATTAATAATGATTCAACTTTGAACTAAACTTGTCATTTTATTTTTAAAGAGAATATGATTTATATATAACAAATATGACTTATTTTGGGCTATATAAATTAAAAAAATTACTTCTTTCATTGTTAAACTTCTTCTCAGTCAAACATCTTTACAAAATTTGGTACGATCAAGTATAAATTAAAGTTTCCTCTATAAATATGGCAGAACGACAACATTTCTATGCCTTATAACACTACTTGAAATAAATGTTTTTTTCATCACGATTCAGTAGGAAATTCATGTTATTGTACTTGATTTACCCATTTATTTTTCACGAAAGGAGTTCACTGGAAAAATGGACTAGTGGAAAATAGATTCTTCCTGATACAGTGGGAAACTTCTCTTAATTTTTTTTGTATGAAAATATTACTATTTTTTTATTTTTTCATCGATTCAATCAAAATAAAATAATATATATATATATATATATATATATAAAATAGCGAAAAATTATTTAG
>JAJOOH010004858.1:0-16396 GCA_029582605.1 Solanum gracilifrons
ATGGAACAATACCATTATATAGTTGAGAGTTAACTAACAACAAATACATCACAAATAAAAATACAGTAGATAAGTTGAGTAAATGCCTTCATGGTGAGTTTTTCAAGCTTGTCAAGTTGAAATTAATAAATGATGGGATGCTTTTATAAAATATAATTTTTTTACAAAAAATATTCTCAAATTTTATGTTCAGTAAAAATATATTTATAGTTTTGGTTAGTGTAAAGTACATTTTCAATGTGGGAAGTGATCGTTGTGAACGATGACAAATTAAAACTTTTTAGGTTATGCCTTACGAACAATACAATGGTGATAACATGTAATATATTTATATTAAAGTTGTGTTCGGTGGGAAGGAAAATATTTTTTAGTTAGTAAAAAGAATATATCATTCTAAAAGCATTTAGATATAATCTAGGCAAATATTTAAGCCAATCAACTATGAATTGTTTTTTTTTTTAAAAAAAACTTTATATTTACCAAATGCACCCTAAAATCAACTAGTGTCCTACATATAGAATTAATCTTCTTAAATCAAATTGTAGTGTATATGCTTACATTAAGCTACGTGGTTGATACTTGATAACATGAAAATGATGAATAAGCAGTCAAATCGATAAAATAATATTCCAATATTAGTATGCACAAAAAAATAATATAATTATTTATGGATAAGACTTAAATTTTACTAGTAAAACTTTTGCCGTGACAAAACACCCGTACTTTAGATAAAGTATATACTTGCAAGTTGTGCAAAAAGTTGGAATGGTGGTTGGTCTGTCTGCTGAAGCTGCAAGTGTACCATTGGGGTTTTCAAATTGAAGAGACTTTTTCTCAGCAGTCCAATCTTAACACCTTTGTTCACTAGCACCAACTATTCATTTATTTTTAATCAAACGTCTCGAGTTTGAATCCCTCTGAATAGGAAGTTGTCTTTGTTAGAGACTAGAATAGTTCAAGTCCCTCCGGATAGGAAGTCAGTGCAAGTCCCTTAGGATAGGAAGTAAGGAGCGCTTTACTTTCAATGTGAAATTTCTCGGTTAGGCTCCAATGTAGGTACCGAACACCAAATGGGAAACCAAAGAAAAAACTTTGTTTGCTTTCAATTATGAAAAGTTACGATCAAGTGGTAAATATATATACTACTTTTTAAAATTAAAAGCTTATTATCACTCTTGCATAGCATTATATTTAAAAAGTTATTTTGTATGCCTTCATTGAGAAATTTCCACACAAATTTAGATTAATTAAATCTCAAATTGATCGAATATCAAACATCATATATAAAAGGAAATCAAGTTGAGGGAAAGGGGGTGGAAATAGAGATAAAGACCTCATTATGCAAATTGGAATCAAAGTTAAAGTTGTACTAATTATGAGAGAAAATAAAATTGCAAGTAGTATCAATTTCATATTCTAATAATTGATAACTAAAGTTAGAAAATGAGCCATTTTATTGTATTATATAGCAATTTGATTAATAAGCCATCATCATACATTATAGTTTTGCACCACTTGTTTATATGCTTTTCAGTTTGAATTAAAAGATCAACTAAATTAAAACTTGTTGTAGCATATGATTTTTGGAAAGAAAAATAAAAGCCTAAGTGCTTCTAGTCCAAGTTTATAAGACAAGTTTTCTGTATTATCTTTACAAGAATATTTCATTAGTCTGTTAAAAAATGAACTATATAAATTTTATAATTAAATTCAGTTATGTCAACTACGTTAAATGATCTTTTAAATTAGTCAAGACATTTTAGTTTATGATTAAGGTTGTTTAACTGAAAGGAATTGACACTACAAACACTTTTCACCGGTTGTCCACGATCAAAAGTTAACTCAACGATCAAATTGAAATTGATAATTTAAATCAGAAATAAATTATTAATTTGTCGGTAATGGGTTATTGGTTTAATGATTTCGATAACTATTTTAATTTTTTTTATCATAGAGTTATTTGTTCTTAACAATCTGATGTTTTTTCTTAACGGGTTAATCGATAACTCGATAATAAATTAATAGATTATATTATACTATTCGGTGTATAAAATCCATGACTTAGGGTTTAGTTTCATATTTTAATTTCTAGTTGTCTCAAACTTTCAGTTATTCTACAATGTGTCAGTATTGCTTTTGAATAAGATGCAATCAATCAACTCATGCGCATGGTTTATTTGGTTTGTCACCATGTTTGTAAGTGATTTTCAATCATTTCCTTTTTATGTGAATTCTTAATGATTAAACCGATAATTGATAAGTCAATATCTTAATAGTTCTATAACAATTTAATATGTCTACCAACCGATAATCAATAAAATTAAACCAAACCGATCGATACACATTCCTATTTATGACTAGTTCTCTTTTCGTTAATGAAAAACTTTTATAGTAAAAAATGTTAATATTTCAAAAGTCTTTCATCAATAACTATTATTTCAATTTTTTTAATTTTGATCATAAATTAAAATATAAAATTTATAAATTTAAAACTAGGTAAATAATATTTTATAGAATTACAATACTGACACACTTTATCTTACTATTGCGTATATTTCGCAGGAAACCAGGACGCGGAACCGCTTGACGTGGCTACTTTGTAGCCTTTTGAAGAAGAAGATCCAAGGGCTATTATGTCATTTTCATCAAGGGGAGAGAAGGAAGGCAGATCACGTAATTATAGGGAAAGGACAAGGGCAGTTTAATTATAGACTCTGTTTAGATGAGTTGTATGCAAGTTGATCGATCAACTTGCATGAAAAAAACATCTCTCTATTTCTAGGAATTATTAAACTAACACAACTAGGCTCTACACACACATTTATATTCTTTTTTGGCGTGTTTAGCATTACGGAAAGTATATTTAAGAAAATATTTTTAAAAGCAAATTACTTAATTCTTTTTCTATTTAACAAAATTGGCGTTTTTTGAAAAGAAAAAAAAAAACTAAAGTAGCATTTTTAAAGGATAAAATTTCTTTACACTTGTTTCAATATATTTGTTAGACCTTAATTTTAATTTAAGTTATTGAAGCATGTCACTATCTTATCTAAAAGTTTAAGTTGTTACAGATAGTGATTATATTATCAAGAATAACTTTCACATATGGCTAACATAAAAATCATATTTGTATATTATAGCTATAGTTTGCATAATTGCTCTTCATAGCAAATTTTATGTTTGTTATGGAGTTTTTGATTTATATAATTCGCTAGATACATCCAATTTTATACAAATTGTTCAGTTTAGTATAAATTCATTTATACATTGTACTTTGTATAATAAGATCTGTATTTGTATAATTATAAGTGTATAAGACGAAAATATATGTATTTGGATATACACTTTTCTCTCACTTTATACAAACATAAACGCATTTTATACTGAAATGTATAAAATGACTAATTGTATAGCGAAAATGGCTAATTGTATACCGAAACAGATGACAAAAAAATAGAATGTTTGTTACGAATTACAAATAAAATAAACTACAAGTATAACATTTAATTTGAATTAATAATTTGTTATTTCATACAATTTTCCCTATTATCAACATGTCTCCTCACATGCGAGCCTGCTTCTTTTTATGGGCCAAACACATAGAAATTCTTTTTAATATGAGTGGCGGTGACTCACATATAACTTTATGATTACAAAAATGGCTCACATATACAAATTATTAATCAAAAATTCACATTTTGTCAAAAATCTATTAGAATTTGGCTCGTTATTAATAATAATTTTTTTTAAAAGAAAAAAGAAACTAAAAAAATAATCAAGACACTAACTACAAAGGAAGAATAAACTTTATATTAACATCAGAGGTTTCACAAAACATAAAAATAGTGCTTATTATTGTACACATATATGTCACCTTAAATTGTAACAGACTAAATACCAATATATTATTTAATAAAACACCTCAATTTTCTCTCTATATGCATGTTGTATATATATATATATCCATCTATCACCATTTGTATATGTAAAGAGTACTCCATCCTCACCTCTCTCCTTTGAAGAAGAAAAAGAGAGTAGTAATAATAAAAATGCCTTGTTCACTTCAGCTGCAGAGGATCAACCACACACCCACCACCACTCTCGCCGGAAACTTCCACAAACCGCCTCAACCGACATGGATTATCCCGGTGCAGTTCTCCGTCCCTAACAATCACTTACATTACCACACCCACGCTGTAAGCCCCAATCAGTGCTGCTCCGCCGTGGTGCAGACAATCTCCGCCCCGATCGACGCCGTATGGTCACTAGTCCGCCGATTCGACAATCCGCAAGCTTATAAGCATTTTCTCAAAAGCTGCCACGTCATCGTCGGAGACGGAAACGTCGGCACATTAAGGGAGGTTCAGGTAATTTCCGGCCTCCCTGCCGCATCTAGCAAGGAGAGATTAGAAATCTTAGACGATGATGAACACGTCATTAGTTTCAGCGTCGTCGGCGGCGATCACAGGCTGAACAATTACCGGTCGGTGACGACGCTGCATCCAGCGGATGATGAAAACGGAACGGTGGTGGTGGAATCGTACGTAGTGGATATTCCAACAGGGAACACAAAGGAAGAAACGTGTGTATTCGTTGATACAATTGTACGTTGCAATTTGCAATCGCTAGCGCAAATAGCGATTGCAAGTTGCTGAAAACATGCCTACAACTAATTTGTAGTCATTGTGACTATTTAATTAGATTAATTTTGTATATTTCTTTGATTGATTTTGGTTTTTTGGTGATTTTTTTTTTTTGGTGTGATAGATCGATGAACTTTTTGCTTAGGGGGTGTTATAACCTAAGTTTCATTTGTTAGTGAAAAAAATCTCCAATTTCAGTGAATGTTACTGTTCGAAATATTTTCCATCATGTAATATTTAATTATGTGTACAGTGTTGCTATAATTTAGTTAACATGTTGAGTAGTTTCCGGAGATAATTTGGTACGGTACCCACTCAAAATCTAATTTTCAAAATAGCTGCTTATTTTATTTATTTTTCTTTAGGATTTTATAAAGTGAAAAGGATGGGGTTGGTAGGGGTGCCAAAAAAAAATCGATTTGAATGTCTATTTGGATTGATATAAAAGTTGGTTAAATTATTTGTCAAAAAAAAAAAAAATGGTTAAATTTATTTTTAAGTCATTTTTTAGTCTTTGAAAATATTTGGCAAGGTTAAAATTAATTTAAACTAAGTTTATAATGACTTAAAAAAATTTAAAATTAAAAGTAGGATTCTCGCTATTTTTTTATTTTTTTACTTAAAAGTCTTTAGAAGTTTGACTTTTTATTTCTTTGACTTAAAAACTATTTTTTTTCCTCACCTTATCCAAACGGACTATAAATCGATTAAATCGTTATCGGATTTAAAGATTTTTTTAATATAAATTTATAATCATACCCAAAGAATCGGATAGATTTTTATTTAATATTAAATTAATTGATGATATATTAAATCGGATTGAAACTAAGAGTGTGTTTGACATTACTACTAAAAACTGCTTATTATTAGAATTTTTTTTAAAACAACATTTTAGAAAAAAATACTTTAGAAAAAATAATAATTTGTGTTTTACTAATTCATTTGAAAAGTGTTTTCCATGTAAATTGTGTTTGGCTGTCTCAATTTTCGAGTAGTAATTACTCCTTCTATTCTATATTAACTGAATTGTTGAGATTTTTTTTATTGTTCAAAATAATTAAATTGTTCAAAGTTCAAGATTGGTGTTTATATTTTTATTTTTTTTCATATTTGTCCTTTCATTTATTGAAGTTTTATATTCTCCACGAGATGAAACTAGTTATATTTATGATTTCATAAAAGATAATAGTGAAAATCATGGAATAAATTATGTTCCTGAATGTTTTTCCTAATATGTGTGTATTGCTTCATAAATTCAATTAATACGGAATAGAGGGAGTGGTAACTACTCCTACAAGGTATTCCAACTATCTTGAATAACAAGCCACAAATTATTAGATACTAGGGAATTTGACCGCGCTTTGCGCAGTCATGAAAAATATATGTAAATTTATTTTAAAAATTAATTATGATACAAGGAACTAAAAAATCAACTATAGAAATAAGAAAATGATAAAATCACAATACAAAATATTTTTGTAGAATTAGAGCTTAAGTGAATTATATTTTTATTATCAAATATTTTTCAAAATTAAAAGACTAATTCATTAAGGAAAAAAATCATACATAATGATGATAATACATATAATTTAAATAAACATATTGAAGGACTTATTTTTTTCTTATTTTTGTTAAATGATAAATTTATTGTCCGATGAATCTTCCTTTCATTGGAATAAAAAAGTGACAAAACTAAAAATAGGAGGAAAAAAAGATAAGTATTTCTATTTTATTTATTTTTTGATATTTGATCCTTTCATTGTACTTGTTTTTTCTCTTATTCATCATCGTCTAAATAAATATATTTCTCTTATTTTCATCATCACCTAAATAAACTTCTATTGCTTTTTTCGTATATATCTTATATTATTCTGATAATTCTTTAGAAAATGTAAATGGTTCTTCATATAAGAAACACCTAAGAATTGCGTATTTCAATATTTAATAAGTATTTCTTTTGAGCCATGAATAGTAAAATTTGAACATATGTTATCGTAGTTAGCTGTGTTATGATAAAGTTAAAACTTAAAAATAACTAATTTGAACCTAAATGAATTAATAAGAACCTAAATTAATTTTTTTTTTATAGAGAGAACATATGAAAAAGTAAAGCAAAAAGAGAAAAATAACAACACAATTTTGTTAAGTCCTTAATCACAAAAACAAAGATGAATTTTTTTTACATAATCAATACAATTATTTTTGAGCTCTTACCCGACAACCCTTCTATCTATATCCAAGAGCCTTTTCATGGAGTCAAACTAAATTAGTATAAATTTGATACTACAACAATAATATAGAATATCACTATTTCAAATATGGAATAAAAATAATAATCTTAAGTAGGAATCTTATAAAACAAAAAATGCGAATTTATATAGACAAAATTGAAAGAATATCATAAGGTATCTTAGATTTTGAAATTAAATTGTAGGGGGTTATACATATGAAAATTTAAAGAAAATGAGTTAACAATATTAACTAAAGTAGAAGTTCAATAGGTATAAGTTATGGAGGTATTTTAAAATAAATAAAAGAAAATAAAAGAAAATAATGAAGACAAATTAAAAACTCATGAACTATTCAACGTTCATTGGGTGTTTAAGTTTTATTACGAAAGCAAGCAAACCAACTTCTTCTCTTTCTGTACTACTCCATTGTGTTTAACAAAATTTAAAGAGGAAAAAAAATACAATAAAAAAAGAGATAAATATCTTGAAATAGTAAATATTGAGACTTTAATTTTTTGGGAAAAGGGTAAAAAATGCCCTTAAACTATGTGAAAAGGAACAAAAATGTCATTCGCTTATAATTTGGCTCAAAAATGCCCTTACCGTCAATACTTTGGTTCAAAAATGCCCTTACAGTCAATATTTTGGTCCAAAAATGCCCTTATTGTTATTTAATGGGTCAAAATGCTCATTTTCCAAATAAATATAAAATTATTTTCTTTTTAACACATTCTTTTTCTAATAATGTTATTTAAATTCAATTCAGAAAAAAATGAAAATATTTCTTATTTTATTATCATTATTTTTTATAGTTATAATATTTAAATTTAATGATGGATTTACTATGATCTTATATATATGACATATATTATCTATCGAAAGGGTACATGAAGTTATTCTATTTTGATTGATAAAATGAGATTAAGAAGAATAAAAAAATTCCTACATTTTTATTTGTTAAAGTGATTTTAAAAGAAAGTAATCAAGAATAGTGTTCTTTAATAATATTTTAATTAGAAAGAAGATGTGTATAAAAAAAAAAATAGTATATTTATTCGAAAAAGGACATTTTTGGACCAAAGTATTTACTGCAAGGGGATCTTTTAACCAAAGTATTGACGGTAAGGGCATTTTTTATTCAAACTATAAACGAAGAACATTTTTGTTCTTTTCACATAGTTTAAGAGCATTTTCGACCCTTTTCCCTATTTATAATAATGAGTGTAAATAATTTTTGAGACATTTAACTATAATAATAAATAGAGGAGTAGTAATTGATATATTTATTTCTTATACAATAATAAATAAGTAGAAAAATATGAAAAATTATCAAAAAATTGAGGAAAAAGGATAAATAGAATCATTGGCCAAAGAGAGGTGCAACTTCACTTTTTTAACATCCAACTTATATTATATATAGATTTTTAAGCACAACAATATCTAATAGCTATGAGAAATGTACCATAGATAATATACTTTTCAAGCATGACAAAATTTTAAAATATTGAAATCATAACAACACATTAATGAGTCTTTAAAATATTGGAATCATTCAAACTTTATACTAGTATGATCATCTCTTGATATTTCTTTCAATATAATTAAGCTTCCTTCTTCGTTTTGATGAACTTGTACTAAACTAATGTGAACATCTCTTTGTAATAAATCTTTGAAGAATATATCTTTGATCTTTCATCAAAATGAAGAACAAATTAAGTCATATGGAAAAAATGAAGAATATCTTTTTTTTATAAAAAAAAACTACACTAATCGAAAGAAAGAATGAGAAAATGAAAAATGAATATTCAACATCTCCATGGATGATTGTTATATTTATAAATTTGATGATCCATAAAAATAGATAGAAAAGACTTGAAGAGACATGTTATTTAAGTAGATAATATGAATATATGAAGGGTTTTTGTAACTCATTAGATATAATTAAAATAGTAAATATGATTAAATTTTTTATTTAATAAATAAAATATTTAATGAAAAGAATTAAGAAAAAAATCTCAAAAAATGAGAAAAAAAAAGATAAATATGAATGGAGACCATAGAGAGGTGTCATATTATCTTGTCTATATATGTTTCTCCTTTATATTATATATTGTAGTGTAGATGTCCTCCATTATGATTTATGGAGATAACCTTCACCTTTATGACTATTATTCTTGTAACATTTCATCTCTATAACCTCCTCCATTATATTCATGTTTAATGTCATGTTTGTGACTAACCTTTTATATGCCTCTATGTTACGCTATAAATAGAGACATAAAAGTTCATATGGTATACATTTGAAGGTTTAGGGAACACGTGAATACGTTGATTTGATGCTCTTTAATTTAGTTATACACGAATAGTCCGAAATTGTGTTGAGTATAATGATTTTTTTTTTAAAAATAAATTGGTTGATGCCTTTTGTTAGAATTATATATGAACGCCCTTGAGGTTTTGTGGGGGATATTGATTGCAATTAGAGTGTGTTCTGCAAAATTGTATGTTCTTAAATAGTTAGGATGCTTGCGAAATGATTATCTAATTTGGAATTTTATAAATTTTACTTGGTAAGTGTCACTCATCTGAATATGTACTTGAGAAAATAGATAGAGCAAATACGTGTAGTTCGAAGTTCAGTCTCTTCACTTTCTTTGGACAGGCTGGAATATTATTTCTATATTAGAGTTTGTAAAGACCCTAACAATTTTAAGATAAGATGATATATATAGTGACTAGTGTAATTGTTTTGTATTCCTCTGAAACCCTAAAATGAAAATAAAAAAAATGTCCTCGGGATTAATTTGTTAGATACGTACCCACGGGCAGATTTACGTATATAAAAGGTGTGTCACGTGACATTGCTTCATCGAAATTTTCTACAGAATATACCTATATAAAAAAAAAGAAAAAACAAATTTAAAGATAAAAGAATTGAAAGGACACTGCTTGTAACAGAAAGCTCCTAGCTTAGGTGGTTGAGGCGCCGCAAAGGGGTATATTTCTTTTCCTGTTTTTATTTTTTGTTTTTTCCCTTTCTTTTTACCTCTTAAATTTTTGTATGAATTTGTTTTTTCCCCTTTTTTTTTTACCTCTTAAATTTTTGTTTTAAATTCAAACAGTAGGTGCTTCGTTAAAAACCTACCAATCCATTCTAATTCATTCAAAATTTAACTATTTTTTTTTATTTTTAGAATTAAAATAAAACTCAAAGTTTTTGAGTTCTTTATAAATTAGAATTATAGTTAAATAAAAATAGCGTTTGGCTCCTTAAATCCTTATATTTGTATATTTGTGACTTGTGAGTTTCTTCAATTTTCTTTCCGTTCTTATTTATCAATCATCGTTATTTAACATCTCGAATCTCCACATCATGTTAGTATTTTTTACCATTCTTTTTTTTGCTATTCTATTTTTTTTTATTATGTGCTTGATTTTTTTTTTTATTTGTTCATAATAATTTTTTTTTTCTATTTGCTTGTTACAATTAATATATGATTTATTAAATTGATTACAATTATCCGCAATCCTCTATTGTTTGATAGGTTTAATTTAAAATTTAAAAATCTTTTCTAACTTAAAGAGTAGACAATTTTTTTAATTTAATCAAAATTTATATTTTTAAGAAAAATATTTTTTCATAAAGTTCACTAATGGGGCTTCAAAATTTTGGAGGCCTAAAGCAAAACCTTTATTGATTTTCCTCTTGAGTCATTCTTGTCCCTTTAATGGTGACACCACTTAAAAAAAATTCTGCATACGACATTGTTAACGTACTACAATGTATGAATATCCATTATTTGATTTCCATGTGGTCTAATTAATTAATTTTTTCAACCTAACATATAGTTCATCAGTTGTGACCTTACTTATTATGATTATGCATAATCTAAATATACTTTATGATAGCAAATAATATATGGATAAGCACATGCACAACTGCTGCATGATTGACTGAAGAAAATAAATACAATAATTAAGTATGATTTTTTAAAAAAATTGAAAAAAGCTAGTTGCTGTACGTACGAGAAGAATCAATATTTGCTTTTTTCGAACCAACTTGACGTTCAAAGAAAAGACAAGTTGTGACTTTATTTACTTTAAAATCCCCTTTTTTGTTGTTGTTGTTTTTTTTTTCTTATGTACATAATAATATTGCATGTTCAGCAAGCAAAAGAAGATGGCAACTTTGCAACTTGGTTTGCAAGTGGGAAAGGAAACTTTTTTTAAAAAGAAAAAATAAATTCATGTGCTTGCCTAATTATGTTACTCTGCATGTTGCAGTTCATGTGACTTACTTTTTTTTTTGGATAAGTCTAAAAAAGAATGACATATTTTTATATTAAGTAACAATTTAGCAATAAAATGTCTATTTCATCCTTAATGAAATGATTTACACAATTTATGTGATTTACTTTTTTTTTTTGATAAGTCTAAAAAAAGAATGACATATTTTTATATTAAGTAACAATTTAGCTATAAAATATCTATTTCATCCTTAATGAAATGATTTACAGTCACACAAATTTCTATCATTCATTTTGAACCACAAGTTTTAAAAGTCTTCATTTCTTTCTTAAACTCCGTGTCGAGTCAAATTACCTCACATGAAATGTGATGGAGAGAGTAATGAATAGCTGGCAAGCATGCAATTTGTAACTTTTCAATACGAGGGGTGGTTCAAGCAGATTTGATTATCTAAAATTAAAATATTAAGAAACCTTTAAACTTCTTTTGACCATATATTACTAAATATATAAGTACTTTTCATTATTTACCAAACATAACAATATTTTACATTATGTAGCAGGTCTGAAAAAAAAAAACATAACAATATTTCACTTCAATCTCACTCAATCCTGCGCCAAATTATATGCAATTTATAAGAGTAAATGACATAAATAGTCCCTCAACTGTAGGAGTAAGTCTAAAATGGTTCATGAACTATACACTTAACGGATGTAGTCCTTTAACTATTCAAAAATTTGTCAGCTTTGGTCCCTTAACTATACACTTACCGGTTTTAGTCCCTTAACTATAAATTTACCGATTTTAGTCCTTTAAGTATTCACAAACTTATCAAGTTTGGTCTTTGTCCATTTTTTTTTAATACAAATAGCTTTGGTTTTTAATACGCACCATCCTAAACTTTGATAGTTTTTGTTCAAGAAACTTATCATGC
The DNA here is from genome assembly GCA_029582605.1 of Solanum gracilifrons. Taxonomy (NCBI): domain Eukaryota; kingdom Viridiplantae; phylum Streptophyta; class Magnoliopsida; order Solanales; family Solanaceae; genus Solanum; species Solanum gracilifrons. Next base: position 12,057 of record JAJOOH010004858.1, read on the forward strand.
ATCATGCTAATCAATGCGAATTTTATTTAATTTACTCAAATTTCTTTACGAAAAATAAAATGAATAGAATAACAAAATTGATCTATTTAAAAAAAAGTTAAAAAAATTGCAAATCTACCATTTTATAAATTACCATTTCTGAAAAATTAAAAAAATTCCGTTCAATAAAATCGTTGGAGTACAAACTTCTGATTTAACGGATAATAACTTTTTTCTTTTTATAATAAAGTTTAACATATTCAAGTCATTAGTAACAATAATATGGTTCATTTTATCCTCTGTTGAATAAAATTATGACTTATATTTTCTTTCTTCATGAATTTTATTTTAAATCGTTCAGGTTAAGGTTCTTCGCGTAAGGTTAATTTGAAGAAAAAGTAACGGAGAGAGAACCAACAGAAAAAGTTGCTAAATGATTTAATTTCTTGAGGCATAGATTCTGTTAATATAAACCTAAGCTATTTATATTTAAAAAATGGACAAAGACCAAACTTGATAAGTTTTTGAATACTTAAAGGACTAAAATCGGTAAGTTTATAGTTAAGGGACTAAAATCGATAAGTGTATAGTTAAGAGACCAAAACTGACAAATTTTTGAATAGTTGAGTGACTAAATCTGTTAAGTGTATAGTTTATGGACCATTTTAGACCTACTTCTATAGTTGAGGGACTATTTATGTCATTTTCTCCAATTTATAATATGTAAGTTGTAAGATATTGGATGAAACATGACTGACGACAAACTATAACTGATTGGATGCTTGAAGAATACATACTTTACTAGATTTTATACAATTTATATGTATTCAATCAGAATCACAATATACATACAATTTATATACACAAAAGTTAGATGACTTTTTTCAGAAGCCTAACATGAACTTTGTATAAAAGTTATATAGTTATATACATATTTCATACATTATTAATATAAGATATAAGGGAAAAAGTACTCCTTAATTTTGCGATTTAGAGCAGTTATATCTCTCGTTTAAAAGTGGGGCATATATACCCTCACCGTATAACAAGCCGTACATATACCTTCGTCTAACAAATGATACATATTAACCCTTTTCATTAACATGCCCATGAATTAAAAATATAACAATCTTAAAACTGATTTTTTAATTCCAAAAAAATGTCGCTGACTTTAAGAAATTACCTCTCATATTTTGTCCCTCCACATCTGACCTCACTAAAAAATCCCAATCCTTCTTTATTCAGACCCGAATCAAACTCATTTTATGATTGAGTAAAAGAGAAATTGAGTTATATTTCTATTTGGGTCAGGTATGGAGGGGTAATCAATGAGTGACATAATTCTTTTTTGAGCAACTTTCACATATAGCAAACAAAAAAATCATATTTGTATGCTATAACAAAGTTTGCATAATTGCGCTCCATAGCAAACATATATATGTATAATTCGCTATACATATACAATTGAAAGCTATGTCTATTTCGCTATACATATATACAAAAAGAAGCAATTGTATAATTCGTTGGCTCCTCTTCAGATTTGTATAATTTCACTGACAGACCATTTGTATAAATTGTTATTAGCCTCTCGTTTGTATAAATCGTTGACAAAAATATTTGTATATCAAAAATTGCTCTCTCTTTCGCTTTATACAAACATAAATTATACATTATACAAACATAAATTATACATTATATTTGTATAATCTGTGTTTGTATAAAACAAGAAAGAGAGAAAGGCAAAAGAGAACTGGGCAGGGGAATATTTGTATTGTATAATTATAAGTGTATAAGACAAATATATATGTATTTGCATGTGTATATACAATTTTCTCTCACTTTATACAAACAGAAACACAATTTATACAATTATGTTGTATAAAGCGAGAGAGGCGAGCACAGAGGGAGTGAGCGAGAAAGGGAGAGTGGCGAGAGAGAATTTGAAGGGAGAGAGGCGACTGGCAAACGTTTGCTACGGGGCGCAATTAAATCAAACAGTAGCTACTCCATTTATTTTAGATTATAAGTTTGTCATTCTGTACAATTATCCCTTTTTTTAAAGCCATGTGATATTTTTGAATTAAAAAACAAGTTTTGGATTTATTTTTAATTCAGTTTATATCGGTTTGTTAAGTTAAAGGGTAAATATGCACAATTTTTGACTAGGAATATATTCACTCTAAATTGCAAAATTGAGGAGGTTATTTTCTTATTCCCTAGATACTATACATGAAATCGTGAGCCAGATTCAAAGTCATGAGCGAGATTCAAAATCCTGAGCGATATTCCAAAGCATTACGTTTTACAAAACCTCACTTTACTTTATAAATTTACATACATATTTCTTACTAATTTAATATGATTTTTATGTGAGCAAATTAAATTCTAAGTTATGAATGAAACTCAATGTGATTTTGTATACGTTTTGAAAAAAAATAAAAATACTCCTGCTACAATTTGTAATTATAGGTCTTATTTTGTAATATAAGATACTTTTTCTTGACTAAATTCCTGCGATAATATGACACAAAAGAATTCCACATAACTTTGATGTAGTGGTGAAAGCACATGCATGTAAATTGTGAATTAGGCCCAGACCACTGTATCAAACTCTAATCACCTACACAAAAATGTGATGTTTAAGTAACAAAGGGTAAAGGAGTGAGTGTGTTAACAGTTCATGAATGGTTTATCTATATATGATGCTTCCACTACTATATATTTTTCAAACATTTTATTTACTAGCCTTTGGTAGTGTGTGGCTCCAACTTTTTTTTTTTCAACTCAAATGACATACCAAATTAATGTTGAATAAAGCCTTCTCTTGATCATCAGAGTGCATCTCTATTTGATTAGACTTGGAGTATGACTATGCTTGCTTACCAATACGAGTACCTCACTTCTCGAATGGACCTTATATTATATTAAACAGTTTGTTCACCTCTTCCTGAAAAAAAAAATCCTTTCTTGGGTTCATACACGAGGCGCTTTTCACTACAAGAAAAACTGTCAGTTAAGACCAACATTTAAGGGTGAGTTAGTAATCTCGTCTCTAAAGATATATGTATTAGGACGATATTATATTCCGGTCCTTATTTATATATTTTATTGCGAAGACACTAAATTCAGTCCCTAAAGAACTTATTAACTGGTCCCAAATTCTAATTCAAGGACTTGAGCGGGAAAATATACTTCTAGCCAATTAATTTTTAATACTTAAAAAGAAAAGCTTTTGTTTTCACCAAAATTTAGGCGCCAATTATTTTTAATAGAAGCCAAAAAAAAGAAAAAAATCAGCTCGGCTTCTAAAAAGTAAAAACAAAAAAAAGGAAACGTCTTTAATTTCAGGAATTTGGTCGCAACTTGGCCTAGCTATCTCTTCAAATCAGAGTTAATAACTTTGATGGTCACTCAACTATCAAGTCTTTTCACAGAAGTCACTCAACTATGCTTTATTTGCACAGAAAGTCACTAACATATTTAATTATTTTTTTCGCTAAAATTTTCTGACATGAAATTTTTTTTTAAACCAAACTTTTAAAAATCAAATATATATATATATCCATTTAAACCATTTAATGATCCGACCCGCTAAATCATTAAAAAATTATCATTTTCTCTTAACCTATATTATAGATTCATAAATCCATTTATACTATGTGTATTGCTTTCAGTTGAATATATATATAATATAGGTTAAGATTAGATTTTCTTCTAATTGCACCGATTTGCACATATTGTAAGTGATGATTGATGACTTTTTAATGACTTAGCGGGTTGGATTAAATGGGGCGGGTTATTAAATGGTTTAAATGGATATATATTTGGTTCTTAAAATTTTGGTTAAAAATAAAAATTTCATGTCAGAAAATTTTAGTGAAAAAAACAATTAAATATGTTGAGTGACTTTCTGTGAAAATAGTTGATAGTTGAGTGACCATCAAAGTTATTAACTCCTTCAAATCAGAATCGAAGCTCTTCCAAAGTATTTCCATCGAAACTCTGCCCCAATCTCTGTTAGGGTTTTGCCCTGATTTTCTTACCATAATTTAAGATTTATTTTTCCTTAAAGAAAAAATAAAACATTACCATAAATGTTTTTACTTTTCTTGAAAGGAAAATATAATATTATTTTATATTTGGTTTGTTCTCTCCTTTTAGGACTCCTTTTCTATTAGGAAAGGTTTTAGGACTATAAATATAGGTTTGTTTCTTCTAACACAAAAACAATAGCATCCACAATGTAGTTGTTTAAAAGTTTAATTTATGGGGAGACTTTCTCTCAACAATTTTAATATCTTTTTATTAGTTTTTAATATGTAGGTCGTTCGACCAACCTCTAATAATATTATGTCTTTTAG
>JAJOOH010004859.1:0-15547 GCA_029582605.1 Solanum gracilifrons
AAATATTTTTTTACATTGAGCAAAGAAAAACCTTGTTTTCTAAATGAACATTAGAAAACATCTTTTGTATTAGTTAATTTTTTAAGCTATGTGTCTCAGAAACTTCTGCCAACATCGCTCCTATTCGTCACATATCATCTTCCTCCGCCGAAGGACGCTAGTCAACTTTTCGATGTCCACTCATGTGAGTTCGAGGGTCTTCTCCACTATATCTGTGTATTGGTTTATTCCTCTTAGGGTTGGAAGCCTAGGTCCTTCTTTCCTAATGGAAAAAATCAAAACAAGATTTCTAGCCTAGAAGAAAGTGACGAAGAAACTGTGAATTCCATAAGTATTTGGTTACTAATAATTAAGCTTTTACTTGGCTACTATTTGAATTAGGCTATATTATGGAGCTGCGATTAACTAGTATTCGCTCTATTCCAAAATAAGTGAATTGTTGAGGTAATGCACATTCATTAAGAAAATAAGTTTCGGACATAAATTGAACACCACTTTCCACTTTTGTCCTTTTAGTTATTTTCAAACTATTCTTGAAAATATAACTTAATTCAAAGTAAAAATAATAAATATGAGCAATTAACTCTCTTGAAATTATCAATTAGAAGAGGTAAATGAGAGATAAAAATGTAAAAAATTTCAAACAATTCTTTTGGATTTTGAACAATTCACTAATTGAACTGTGAAAAAAGGCTCAACAATTCTCTTATTTAGAAATGGGAAAATTATGCAGTTAAGCAAACTTGTATTACTTAATTACTCATTATAGCTATAGTTTGCTATAATTACCACTTGCGACTAACATTAACCATTAATTATGTGGGCTGACTTCGAGTTTGTATAATTAAGCACATTTGTATATGTATAATTCGCCACATTTGTATAATTCACAACTAACAATTCTTTGTTTGATTTGTATTTGTCTATGATGGTTTGTATTTGCATATGACATTGATTTCCTTTGGTTTTTCAGTTTTGTCATCGTATACGTTCAATCATTTTGTGTATAACTTTTTAAGTTTGTATAAACTTGTAGTTTTCAGATTTTGTATAATATAGTTTATATAATGTAATTTGTATAATATATTTTGTATAATTGTTTAAAGTTCATACTTTTATGTTTATATCAATTCGTTATTTCAAGTTTATTATATTTGTATAATCTAGACTTTATATTACTCAATTATACAAAAACACACGAATTATACAAACGTAACTGCGAATTATACAAATTATTGTCCTCTCTCGCTCGCCTCTCTCCTCCCTCTCCCAATCTCGCTCGCCTCTCTCCCCCCTCTCCCAATCTCTCTCGCCAGAATATACAAATACATATGTGGAATATACAATTGTCTAACCGATATTACATATACAATTTACCTCTCTCCCACTCTTTTCCCACTCTCACTCGCCTCTCTCCTCCCTCTCCTAGTCTCGCTCGCCACTCTCCTCCCTATAACATGTAGCTACGAATCATAATTATCAAACTATAACTATGGAGCGTAATTATGTTATTTTTAAGTGGATATATGCGAAAATTCCTCTATTACAAAAGTAAAAACTACGGAAAATAGCAAACTACATTATATGTTAAATTAATATAGGTATAGTATATTTTATTTATTTATTGTGGATATATTTAATTATTAAATAGCAAATACAATCCTACATGCATAATAAAGTTTTTCCACCCCTTTTTACGCTTCACTGTCTCTAGTTCCCACCTTCAAAGCTTCTCTTTCAATCTTCCCCTAAATCACCGTATATTCCTCAATATTCTCCTTACAATCACAGTGTCGCTCCCCCTAAAATTCTTATAATTAAAGATTTTCGCTTGATTTTCGGAGCTTATTTGTGATTCAAAGGTATCTTCTAATTCTAATTTCTTTTCTCTTTTTTCATTGAAGATTATAGTTGTATATACGTTTCTACTATCTTTATGGGGTTGAATTTGAAGAGTTTTTTTTCACCATTACAATGGCGGAAATTACTACTCTGAAGAGGGTCACAAGTGGTACACATTATTCTGATAAATGTTTGGAAGAAATACCTTCGTTTGATTTGTGTATCACTCAAGAGCAAGCACAAATTTCAGGCTCTATTGTTGCGATAAAGATTGAGAAGCGGTCAAAATTTCGTAATGAACCCATAACTTTGAAACTACATGATGAACCAGAAAGGGCTAATTCTTTCAAGAGGAAAGAAGGTTCAAACCTGTCATGAATAAAACACAAATTGACAAGAGGAGAAAACTAAAAAATGTTGTTTCTAGTAGAAGTGGAAAAAAATAGTTAATGAAGAACAGGAAAAAGAAATTGAGATATATATATTTTTCAATTTTACATAGTAGAATACTTACGTACATATGTAATTGGATTGTATTAGTTTCAATATGTCATATTTGATGGGTTATTCAATACTGATAGTGGTCAAACAAATATATTAGTTCTTTGCATTCAATGTATGTTAATCAATTGTTATATTCATAGCAATTTGGAATTGAACAACGAATAGCATCAAGAGGAAAGAAGATTTAACAAAGATAATCATTCTTGACAAGAGAAGAAAAGTAAAAAATGTTGCTTCTAGTAGCAATGGTAAAAAAGTTATACAACAAGATCATCATGACGAAATTGAGGCGTGTATATATACTTTTCAAATGTATATATTGTGGGATACATATAAACTTGTTACTTCTATTGTATAAGATGTTGTTGTCACTTGAGATCTCCTTTATACATCTATACAACAATACTTTATATTGTTTAACCAATTATTTGGTTATTGTATTCAATGTATGGTAGACAATTATTTGTATTCATATTAATGTTGTGTAATTTGAAAAAGAGGAAGTTATTATAGTTTATAATACTTTTCAAATTATTAATTATATTGTGGAATACTTATACAAATTTGATACTTCTATTGTATTGGAGGTTATTGTCATCTGTATTTGAATATTAAAAAGTTCTTAAAATGTGAATAGATAATGTAACTGGAAGTTAATGTACAATTAGTTTCATTTTTTTTAGAATATTTGAATACTTAAATTATATTTTGTGTCACTGCCACTTTTATTTTACTATGGTGTTTGGAATGTTGATTAGCTAATCTAAGTAGTATTTAATATAAATGTAGTTTCATTGCATTTTATGTATACAAGGAATTAGACTTTATGTTTTAGATTTGTATTTGACTATTACCAACTTCTTAAAATGTTGAGTAGTTTTAAAGTAGTAGTTAATGTAATGTAAGTTAATGTAAGTGTAGTTTCATACTATTGTATTTTCTGTATGTAGGGAATTGAATTTTATGTGTTAGATCACCCGATCGAACCCCCGCACATGCAGGTATATGCAAATCATAACATAATTAATGATTTGAAGGCGAAGTTTACACCGATCCAGTTCAATCGATTCAGGATACATGTTTTGGGGTGTATACCGAATGCACGAGTGTCGGACGCAAGCACAAATCCTACTATATTCATTAATAAACTTTTGTAATTCATCGGTAATCATATCCAAAGAATTTTGAAAATAATTACAATTAGGACAATCATGTTGTCTTACCTCACTTGATTCTCCCATTACCATAAAGCAGATATTTGTTGTTTGGGCATGATCTTCTTCCAATGCTTCTTCATCGCTCCACGTTTCAAGACTCTTTGGATCCCATTCTTCCTATGGCTCCTTTTTTTGAGTTTAGGACAATTATGTCTAATATGGCAGGCTTTCCATTGTAGTAACATCAATCATCATTTTTATGGTAGTCATTATTCTTATAGTCTTGTTGGGGCCTATGTCTTCTTTGTCGCAATATTTGTCTAACTCTCTATTTTATATGAGTCATTCCCTCACATTAATCAACCTCTTCCTCAATTTCAAAAGTTCCACTAGTAAAAGTTACAGTTTTCTTTTTGTCATCTTTGTTGTATCTATTGATACGATTTTGTTCGTAGGCCATAAGATTTTTTCAAAGTTCATCGTAGGTCATCTTTTGCAGATCTCCATCCTCAAGAATAGAAGCTTTGGTTTTCCAGGCTTCTGAAAGACTTTCGATGAGCTTTCTAATTTGTAATTCATTTAAGTATATCATTTTCAGAGATTTGATATCGCAAATAATTTTGCTAAATTGTGAGAACATACTCTCTGCATCATCCTCGTCTGCCATTTTGAACAATTCATATTCATTTGCTAATGAACTGATTGGAGCCTCTTTTACTTTATTGGTTTCTTCAGAGGTGACTTCGAGCTTGTCTCACTTTATTTTTTTCTAGTTTCATATGTGAAGATTTTGTCGTATCTTGCTTCATTAACTGCACAATATAACAGACTTATAACATTAGTTTGGATTACCTCTTATTATTCCATTGTGATGTCAAAAGATTATGGATCAAAAGGTTTGTCAGCAGCTTCCTTCCCAGTGAGTTTGAGAATGAGCTTTGGTCCCTTTTTGATAACTATCCATGCTTGGAGGTCATTTGAAGTAAGAAAATATTGGTTGTCTTTCCAGTAGTACTAGTGTTGACCATTAAAGTAAGGAGGTCGGTTTGAAGAATGTGTGTCTTGAATAAGTGAACTAGGAATTTGATGATTTTCATAGATCTTTACTCGCGTGTGGTTAAATACTCTATTGGTGAAACTTGCTCTAAAGTTAAGAAAGGGGAGAATTAAAATTATAGTAGTCAACTGACCTTTGTGAGTAGTCGACGCTTCCTACAGATTAGATTCACAAAATATAAATAAGCAAAAGATAGAAATTAAATAAACACACAATATTTTTATAGAGCAACTTTCACATATAGCAAACACAAAATTCATATTTGTATGCTATAACAAAGTTTACATAATTGCGCTCCATAGCAAACATAAATATGTTTATTTCGCTATACATATACAAAAGAAAGCAGTTGTATAATCTGTTTTGGTATACATATACAAAAAGATCAATTGTATAAAGTGAGAGAGGCGAGTGAGTGAGCGAGATCTGGGAGAGTGGCGAGCGAGATCTGGGAGAGGGGAGAGAGGGGAACGGAAATATATGTATATATACAATTTTCACGCATTTTATACATTTGCGTTTTTGTATAAAGTGAGAGAGGCGAGTGAAAGAGCAAGATCTGGGAGAGGGGAGAGAGGGGAACGAAAATATATGTATATATACAATTTTCTCTCGCTGTATATAAACACAAACGCATTTTATACAATTTGCGTTTTTTGTATAAAGTGAGAGAGGTGAGTGAGAAAGCGAGATCTGGGAGAGTGGCGAGTGAGATCTGGGAGAGGGGAGAGAGGAGAACGAAAATATATGTATATATACAATTTTCTCTTGTTTTATACAAACACAAATGCACTTTATACACTTGCATTTGTATAAAAAACGAGAGAGGCGAGGGAGTGAACGAGAGTGGCGAGCGAGATTCACCAGGAGAGAGGTGAAATAGCAACAGTTTCCTATGAGGTACAATTAAATCAAACTATATTTATAGCATTTAATTTGAATTAATAGTTTGTTATTATATACAATTTTTCCATTTTTATACTTGTTCGAATCACCGGTATGGTGCCTAGTCCAGTCCCTTTGGGTTTCAAAGGTTTCCTTTAGAGGTTGAAAGGGAACTTAAGTTGTACCAAGTTGAACCTAAAGACATGTGTGATATGCAAATCAGAGTTTCTTTTTTTACACGATTTCTACTTGTATAACCTACACTCAGAATCTTTCCTTTTTTTTTTCCTTTTCAATTGTTCACTCAAGTGAGTACAAAATTTTATGAAAGATGGAAAAAGATAACAATATATATAAGTTCAAGTGAAGTTGTATACGTCTAACTACAGAAGTAGGTTTGTCTTTATACACGATATTATATGATCGTTGTAGCTCTAACATGAAATCCAATGGAGTTTCCTTCAATCAAGAATTTATAACGTTTTCTTGATTGAGTTCACGCCTTCTTTGACTGAAATTCAGCGATGCAATCTGCCTTGAACATATTTTTACTTGTAGGTTTCTCCTGTAGGTTGATGGTTGATTTTCCTTATGAATCGAGATTTGATTTCTTGCATGGGGGATCTTTTATTTCTTGAATCGCTTGATTCACTGGTCTGATTTATTTGATATCTGCATATGTGAAATTTGCCTTGATTTACTTGATATCTGCATAAGTGAAATCCACTTTTCTTTTTTGGCTTCAACTAGATTGATTTGAGTGAATCAATCTTTTCCTTATGTGACGACTGTTGTTTTGATAATTGATGAGTCAATCTTTCAGATCTCGTGTATCTAGAACAGATATACAGATCCTGATTTCCCTACGACATAGGGGAGTTTGTCATTATGCAAAACAGCATAAGCTAGCATCCTCCTCTTTCTACTTTTCAATTCCAAACTCATTAATGATACGAGAATCAAACCATCATCATTAGAAAGACCCTGCAATAAATTGTTCTTGAGTGAAATTCAAAATAAATGAAGTCTATTTTTGATAAATCAATGGAAGTATGTTGTACATATATTAATAATTTTCTTGTTTGAAGAATCATTAGCCATGAAATATATTTAAAAAACGCTAAATCAATAAAGTTTTATCATAATTTGGTATAACTATCATAAATTAGAAGACTACATATAAATTGAAACCTATAGAAAAATCATATACATGACATAAATGATAGTTACAAACCTCAAATTGTATTACTACTTTTTATTCAAAATTTTATGATTTAATGGGGGAAAAACGTGTGAGCTAGGGAGAAGGACAGAAGAGAGAGAATGTGAGTGATGAATGTGGGATGGGAGGTTGACGAGAGACAGTGAGTTGATTAGGATGAAGACGTTAATTGTGGATACATAATCTGTTGAGATATTCTATTGTCTTAATCTAGGCTAGTTTTTAGGAAATGGTGTATCACAATGTATCTAACTTACAATATGGTATAGAATTCTTAATTAGTGAGACTATATGTAATTATTTGAAATTATAGGTAATGTTAGTAATTGTCTTTTAAATGTGTATATGGTGTGATTTTTCCATGTTAGTATATATGATATGAATATATGTCTAATAAGATAGTTTAAACTATTTTTATGGGTCGGATCATTGAAATGATTGAAGTGGATATCTTTTTGTTTCTTAAAAACTTGATTTTAAATAAGAGCTTCATGTCAACAAAATTTAATTTAAAAAATTAATAAAATAAGTTAAGTGAATTTGTAGGTGAAATACCATTATTGAATGATTTTTCAGTTACAAAATAAAGTTGACTGGCTTTTAAGAAAATTTACTCATTATTAAGTGAACATTTGAGATATTATTTTAAACAAATTTTTAAAATTTAATCAAATTTTACAGTCAAACACATATTCAATAATTACATTTAAAAATTTATGGCAGCTAAATCACTATTAATGTTTCCTCACTTTCCTCATGCCTTATTCAAGATTTATTTAATTAGATGTTAGGAAGAAACAAAATAGAGAGAATCAAAATAACAAAGAATTAGAATAAACATGACTTCACCTCCTATATAAACCCCTAGTTACAACACTAATTAACTAGAGAAGATAATTAAGTCCCTTGAGAGAATATGGAAATAGTTTGGCCTCTCACTATTTCCCTATTGTTCCTAGTCTTCAAACTTGTGTCATTGACACTAAACAAACATAACCTCCCACCAAGTCCAGCACTTAAGTTTCCAATAATAGGACATCTCTATATTTTGAAAGAACATATACATCGTACCCTTGAAAATCTTTCTGAAAAACATGGTCCAATTTTCTCTCTTCAATTAGGCAAACGTCTCGTCGTGGTTGTGTCATCTCCATCCTCAGTGAAGGAATGTTTCACCAAGAATGATGTTGTTCTTGCTGATCGTCCTCCTTTAATGATCGGAGGATACAACTGCACAACAATCATCGATTCGTGTTATGGTGATCATTGGCGTAACCTAAGACGTATTTGTGCACTTGAAATCCTCTCCGTTACTAGTCTAAACAAGTCACAAACCATTAGACAATTTGAAGTCAAGCTTCTTTTGCATAAATTGTTTCAAAATTGTAACGATTTTGGTACAATTTTTGAACTTAAGTCAAAATTTACTGAATTATCATTTAATGTTATTATGAGAATGGTATCTGGAGACGGATTTTTCGATCAAGATAAAGGTAAGGCGGTGTATTTTCGTGAGCTTATAGATGAGTTTTTTAGCAATGGAGGTGCATCAAATGTTGATGATTTTTTGCCTGTACCATTTGGTTGGATTTATAAGTTTATTAAAAAGAATGCCCTGACGCAGCTTGGCAAAAAATTGGATGAGTTCTTGCAAGAGTTAATTGACGAATACCGTGGTGTGGAGAACCAAAATACTATGATTAATAATTTGCTTTCTTTGCAAGAATCGCAACCACATTACTATACTGACGATATCATTAAAGGAATTATATTGGTAAGCTTTCAATACTCATGCATCCCCATATATACATATATGTGTACCCTTTAATTATTATTTGTCGGGAAAAAGGCCATTTATATTGCTCAAGTGGTGCATATAATATATAAAAAATCATCCTATAATAAATGGTGCATAGATACTGATTTTTGCTACCAAGCTGAATTTATTAAAAAAAAAAAAAAAAGATAAACATATAATATACATAAAAAAATCAATCCCTCTTTTAATTGGATCGACCCAAATTCATGTTATGACTGAGTGGAAGAGGGATTGGGTTTTTTTCATTTGGGTTGGGTCTGGTCCTGGCCGGATCTGGTTGGGGTAATTAAAAAATGGGTGAGTTAATTTTTTTAAATTAAGTGAGGAATTATAAAACTTGTTTTAAGATTTTTTCTTAATTCAATGAATATAGACATGTTTATGAAAAAGATAAATGAACCCCACATATTAAACTACAGGGGTATATTCACCTTCTTTTTTTTCAAAACAACAAGTATATTTACTCTAAAACAAAAAATTTAAGGATATATTTTTCCATTTTCCCCTTATTTATTACACTGGAGCACAAACATCAACAAATATACCTAGTACTTGGCTAGGGTACTACTAAGAAATATCCAAAACACCAAGCTAATCAAAGAATCAAATAATCTAGTCATATATATATATACATTGTTTGATTTGATTTTTTTGATTAAAAATACATACACCATTTATACTATATATATATATATATATATCATTAAAAAGTTGTAGATATAATATTTTATGATACTTTCTCGATATGTAACGCAGGTCATAGTGATTGGGGGAACAGACACAACGGCTGTGACTATAGAATGGGCAATGACACATTTACTTAACCATCCACAAGTGTTGAACAAAGTAAGAACTGAAATAGACAATCACGTTGGTTTAAATCGTCTAGTGAATGAGACTGATTTGCCCAATTTGAAATATCTTCAAAGTATCATTTCGGAGACTTTCCGATTATCTCCAGCAGCACCAATGCTAATTCCGCATCAATCAGCTGATGATACCAAAATAGGTGGTTTCGACGTTCCACGTGGGACAATCCTATTGGTGAATGCTTGGGCTGTTCATAGGGATCCGTTAGTATGGGCTGACGATCCAGGAAGTTTTAGACCAGAGAGATTCGAAGGTATCGATGTGAAACCGTGGGAGTTATTGCCATTTGGAATGGGAAGGAGGACATGCCCAGGTGCTGGACTTGCTCAACGTGTGATTGCTTTAACTGTTGGAACTTTGGTTCAGTGTTTTGAGTGGGAAATAGTTAGCAAAGACAGTGATATAGCTGAAGGGAGTGGTCTCACTCTTGCAAAAGCTGAGCCACTTACTGCAAAGTGCAAGGCACGTGATATTGCTTATGCACTACTTTAATTAATTTCTAGAAATGCACTGAACATCTTGTTTGGTTGGTTGTTATTTATCTTTTCATAAGGTACGTTTTATAATGTGGGGACAGATCTTCTCTATTTTGGTCAAAGTACTATAAAATTTCAATATTTAACTTATACTCTTATTTTTTCCCGTCGTATTTAACTTATATAATCTATATTTATTTCTACAATGATTGTATCATGAGTTCTCTCTAATCCACAAAGATAGAAGGTAAGGTCTCTAAAATCCGACATTTTCAAGTGTGAATGTCTTTGTATATATAGCTCAAAGTTATATATAGACCAGGAGAGAAATCGTTCAAGATTTTCTTTATGTTGGTGTCTTAAAATGTGAAATGAAACTTTTATAGATCCATTTTTTTCTTACAGGTTACAAGAATTAATGAAAAACAAAAATTCAACCAAATGAATATGTGAAAGCACCAGATAATAGTAGTATGACTACATTTTTTGTACTGAGAGTTAGGACTACAAAAATAAGAGCTATAAAAACATTGGTAAAAAAAAGGGTGCAAAGATAAAATAGAAAAGAGGTTTTTCAAAGAAAAAAAAAATGCAAATGAAGAAAAGAATAAAGTTTGAGAAAATGAAAGTGTGTGAGAGATTGTCACAACAAGGAAAGGAATTTGCAAAGACACTTGTCAAAAAGAAATGATGCCCTCATACAACTATTGTTGGACGTTGTGCCTCAACCACCATAAAAAATTTCACATACATGTACCTTAACCCAAGATCAGGAATTGCATACATGAAAATAATCAAATGTAGTATTAATAAAATTGCTAACTTTTGGGGATTAACACTATAACAAAAATAAATTTTAGCAATAATAAAATAAAGAGTATTAAAATGTGTACATGCATTAGTTAATTGTCATTAGATATAATATCGTTATATACTTTATGAACATTTACGAAGAATGTAATTGCTTATTTTTAATGTAGTTGCATTGACAATACTAAAATGCTTAGTAGTGTATTGCGCATCTGAAACGAAATTCAAAGTGAAGGGACAAGAAATTCCGTAAAACCGGTTTAGTTTGTCCCCCGCCCTGCCCATTCTGTCTTAACGGACGGAAAAGTTTCCACTTTTTTCCAACTCCATGTTGCCACTACTACATTTTACAAAATGACAATATGCATTATTTTGAACCACCAATAACTTTAAACAACGATTTGGATTCAGTTTAAACTTTGTAATATTCTTCAAATGTTAGAAGCAAAGAGCCGGTTCAACAGCATTATCTCCATCTTTACATTATTGAACATCACCATTATCCTCATTTTTTGTAGCGTAGCAGCGGAGGCTATAAGACCAGTCTCGACGACACGCTACGTCAAATCAGATGATGTTCCAATCTTTAGAAATGAAGCATATTCTGGTCCAAGCCGTCATGGTCGAGGTCATTAATTAGTGAATATTACAACATGAAGAAGCTAAGTCCAAATCTCAATTTTCACTTCTTTATAATAATATATCTACCTTTGTATAGAACTATTTGACCATTTTTGTACTCGTAGCTCGTGTTATTATATCATATATTCTAAGATAATGCCGTGGAGTCTTTTAATGAGAAATATAATGTGTTAATTTCTTTCTTTGTTTTTTAAGCAGTACTAAACTGAGAATAAATTGTGTCAACTAATTAGACAACCTCCTGATGCTAGTAACACAAGATGACTCTGGCAACTATAACAATAATAACACTGCAAAATACTATATATATACAAATAATTAAACAAGGAAGCTACAATGAATATGTCCAAATCAAAAAAAGGTAAAACTAACATTTATCGTTCTCATTCGAGAAGAAATGGACAAAAACATATATCGGCAATATAAGTTTTTGAGGTGGTATTGGGACGTACGACGGCTATCCTGGATAAGTTGATTGTCTCCACTTACTCCAAGTTCTAATCAAATCACTCACTCTAATTGGAGCGATCGAATAAAATTAGTGATCTAAAATAAAATTGTAAAAAAGATTTCAAATATATATAATTAAATTAGCTTTTGCATATGTTATACGTGAATCTTCTGTGTCACACGTGTGCATTTTGTGCATCACATGTGCATCTTATGCAGTTATGCATCATGAATACATTGCGAATGTCACACGTGCATCTCGTGGCGTCGCAATGTCAATCAGTAAAAACTTTTTAATATATAGTTAAAACATGTATGTGAGCTATACCGCAAAAATAAAAGGTTAGTGTAAACTCAAAATTGAAAAAATGAATCAAAGATTTAAAAAAAAATTGAAAAAATATCATATGTCAGCAACTTGTTAGTTAAACTCAAAATTATTAGAAATTGTAAGTTTAAATTACTTTTAAGGAAACTTCTCATGCACCTTCTATAGGTGTCAATTTGATGGTTTTCAAGACACCGTATACACACATGTTGGCGAGCTATTCTATCTCGAGTGTAAAATTTTGAATACTATTGACTTATTTGTGGTGATGCAGTTGTGGTACTCTAAAATTGCTTAATTGAAGCACTTATGCCATTGCATGGCCAATACATTGCCATCACATCTCAATAGAGAAATGTTGAGAATGGACGAAGCTTCATGGCGCAAGATAAGATTTTTGTAAGTTATCCAAAGTTTTAGGTCAGATTGTCGGACAGGCCCAACTATTTTTCTAAAGAACATTGAAGGACCGGACACCCAACCCCTTAAGAACCTTAATGACGAGAAGACAGTTGAGAATTAAAATGGTTTGGGTTGGGTCCAAGCTAGTCAGCCCATTTAACCATTTAAGTTAGCTGATTGCTAAAGCTTTTACAGGAATTTCTTGGCTTTCTCTTCTTATATGAGTTTATTAGATTTGTTGTTTTTTTATAATTGATGATTAATGATTAAGTTGTTATATTACATTTTTTTAAAATTGAACTTATCTCAAAAATCAATTTATTGATATTGGAGTCTTTAAGTTGAATCTATTAATTAAAAATTATTTGGACGGATATAATTAGAAGGTTTGATATCAAATATGACGTTTTTAATCAATTTTGGAGCAAAACGCGTTGCGAGAGCCTAGAAGTCCTACACAAGTTATGATAATTATCAAGATTTTGTTGGAAAACTATATACACAGCAGAAATATACCAGAATCATACTGCTTATATGAATAATAGACAACAAATACGTTTATGCTAGAACACATACAATCATGCTAGAGCACGTAAACTTTCTGAAATTTAATTCAAGATTTACTTCTTGAAGTGTGAGCAGATACCTTCAAGCGAATCCACAATCTAGTCGAAAAGCTAGAACCTTCAGGCAAATCCACAAGCTAGACGCCAGTTCTGTGGTCTTTTACAATGATTCCAAGTTCATTTTCGAACTCTCTCAATACTTGGGTGGGCAAATATCGTATAAACATATTCCCTTTCAAGGGTTAGAAGAATCTCTATTTATAGAGATTTCTTCATAATCCAAGGAGGAGAGGAAACATCATGTCTTTCCTTAGAATAGAAAAAGATATGTATTTCTCCCTTTCCTTATAATAGTGAAAGACACATACTTCTTCCTTTTTATAGAATAGAGAAAGACACATACTTCTCCCTTTCCTTAGAATATAAAAAGACACATACTTCTCCCTTTTTCCCTTAGAATAAATTCTTATTTCTAGTTAAATATGGGCACGATAGAGACCACATAATTAATTACTGAGGCTTCCTATCATGGAAATAATTTCAAATAATTAATTTGTATTATTCTTACCATAATAAATTACAAATCATTTCATTAGAAATTCGTAATTTGCACTCCTCTATTTATCTTTCCAAATTTCCCATTAAACACTTATTCTAATCAATAAATTAAATTACTGACGAATTTAATTCAAAGATTAACTTCCTTTAGAGCACTGCTTAACTTATTTCATGTATCGGGTATATAAATTCACTTGCAAGGTTTGACACGATGAAAACTTATAAGCTTCTCAAAAAAGCTTATCATCAATCTTTATATCGAAACATGGATTTCGTCAACTAACTTATTATTTTACCAGTATATATTATTATCTTCCAATATACAAGACATATTGACCCATCTCAAAATTTCACCTTTTAATAAATTAAAACGATAATTAACATATACAGATCATAATAGTTATATCCGGATTATGAATATACGTACATTTAACAATTTAGAGAATATGTTGTTGTCGGTCAGTCTAAAGCAACTATCTCTACTCGGTCCCGTTCGATACATGCAAAATGTACTAGCACAAGAAGTTGGAACTATACAATTCTCATAATCAAGATAAACTACATATAATCTTGTGCTACAATTGTTCCGATGACATGTCCAATTTCCATCTTAAATTGTGAACAAAAAACTTTATACTTATAAGAGCCAATGATTTAATCTTCCATGTATAAGCTAAAACTCTATAATACTAAATCATCTACTATATAAGTAAACATACACCATAAATAAATATATGATCTATTAAAATTGAATAAATAATTATTCTAGAATAAATAATTATTCTATAATAAATATTTTTTAAACATATGATTAATAATATATATCCCACTAGATTTTTGTTCAAAAATACGAATTGCTAGGATATTGGCAACGAATGCTTTTAAAAAAAACTTGGCTGCTATTCATCAGATTTTTCGGTCAACAACTGAAGCTACTTTAGGTTAGCACAAAAACAAAACTCATTGCCGAATAATTGAAAACATAAACCATTCGTACACGTATCTTCAATTTCGCTACAAGTAGGTGACAAATAGATCGATTGGGTTAAATTTAGATGGATTGAAAATGAATCAATAAAATATAAGTAATAATTTAATATTTTAGTCTTCTTGTTTCAATGAAAAATGTTAGAAAATACTTTATTTAGTTTTATTGTATTATAAAAGTAAAAAAAAAAAAATCTATAACTTTTCGATATAAATTAAATTAATGTAATAACAAGGGAAAAATATTTTTAATTTCAAAGTAAATGAATATTTGCATTTTAGGAGTAAAACGTACTTATCGCACTTTAAACAATATAAATACTAATACAAGATTATCAACATGGGTTGTGGTGCACTAGTGGAGTGCTTCACCCTTAACCAGAGGTCTTGGGTTCGAGACTTGGGTATGGAGAAAATCTTGTTGGGAACGTCACCCCTGAATGGGCCCTGCAGAGTGCGATCCGAATTTAGTCGGAGCTCTAATGTGGGTTCCGAACACCGGATGGGAAACCAAAAAAAATACTAATACATGATTTGTTTATTTCACTTTATTATTTGTTACCCACTATAAAATTAAATAAATAAATATAATTATATTTAACAAAAGAAATGTACATTTAATATAGTATATTAGGGGTGTACATGGCCGAGTTGGTTCGGGTTTTTCAAATATCAAACCAAACCATTTGTGTCGGATTTTTAAATTTATAAACCAAACCAAACCAATAAAACTCGGGTTTTTCAACCTCGGGTTTTTCGGTTTTTCGGGTTGTTTCGGGTATTTCCGGAAAAGTAATATACAAACATATAATTTACTTGTACTTCAAATATTTCTTTAGTCCTACCAAAATACAATTATCTAAGATGTTTCTTAAAAATATAACACAATATGATATGATTAATGACACTAAAATATCCAACAATAATAATAATAATAATGAAATCGCGTAAAACAAATATTGCAAATTAACA
>JAJOOH010004860.1:0-14833 GCA_029582605.1 Solanum gracilifrons
AGGAGGAGAAGAATAAAAGGAGAAGAAGAAGAAGAAGAAGAAGAAGAAGAAGAAGAAGAAGAAGAAGAAGAAGAAGAAGAAGAAGAGAGGAGGAGAAGAAGAAGAGGAGAAGAAGAAGAGGAGAAGAAGAAGAAGAGAAGAAGAAGAAGAGAAGAAGAAGAAGAAGAATAAGAAGAAGAAGAAGAAGAAGGAAGAAGAAGAAGAAGAAGGAAGAAGAAGAAGAAGAAGAAGAGAGAAGTTCCATTCAAGTCTCCAATTCACCATCTTTCCTGGGATCTTGTATAAAAAGTTATGTGGGTATTCAGACATGGAATCCATTCTTCCATGGGGTCCCCAAATGTTCCAATTTCTAAATCTCAAATTCAATTATTTGAGTTAGGGTTTCAATTCAATCTTTGTGAGTTTCATTCGGTTATGATTGATTATTATTGATTAATTCTTCTAATGCATGCTTTAATTTTAATACATGATATGTTATTGAAATTACATTGTCCCATGCATAAATCATGCTATTCTACTATGAACCTATGATGAACCCATGAATCTATGAACTATGAATTATGAAGATATGCATGTTTTTATGAAATGATTATAAATGATTTAGGGATGCTCTGAAAGGAAAGTATCAATGTTATTGTGAAAGGATTTCTTGCTTACTATGATGATCATGATAAATAAAAGTATTACTCACATATGGATTCACATTGGTGAAAGGTTTTCTCATCCATGTTAAATCCATGTTAAATTATGTTTAAGGAGTTACTCTATGTTTTGATATTAAAAGTATGTCGATTGATATTTATCATTGCCTTTTCTATGTTATATTGATATTTGACCTTATCTATTCCTTTGGAATTTAGACTTAGCACCGTGAGGGATTTGAAGTGGAGGTTCAAATAGGGTAGTCTCTAGTATCAACCTCTAGTCTCAAATGCCCTCATAGGGTTGTCTTAAATGACCTAACTAGTGGATCCACTTTAACAAATGATGATATGTACGGACTCTACCTTGGAAAGTAGATTCCCCTTCTTTCAATATGAGGGATATAACATATTTCTTGATAGAGCTCTCATGGTCTCATTGTAGGTTAAAGATAATATCCCAAAAAAATGACTATGTTTCTTCAAAGTTTTCTTATGTCCCTTATGCTAATGTATTTGATAATATTTCATGATTCTGATGTCTTTATAAAGGTTAAAAGAATGATCATTCCTACATGTTTTAAGCCATTCATAAAATCATGTCTATCTTTGTGTATATTGCCCCATACTTAGTACATTCCATGTACTAATGCATACTTGTGCCTTGGAACATGAGGACTCACCAATTTTCAAACTCAATGGAATTGACTAGCCACGAGTATGAGAGGTTGGAGCATTGGACCCTACATTGGTGAAATAAGCTTTAACCATAAAATACAAGAGTGAAGAACATGTTTCATAAATGAGAATGTACTCACAATGTTTGCTAGTTATTCCTCCAACATGCTTATAGAAGTCTCCTACTATAAAAACAGTACAACAACAAGAACATAGTATGCATCCTTCTTAATTTCCCCTATTTTCTTTGTTGTCTCCTCTTCTATGACAACAACTTCTGCATTTTCTTGAATTACATCACAATCTATAAGCCATGAAAGTATTTTTGTTCTACTCTATTTTTGGCCATTTACTTTCCCTTTTCTACTTTTTCTTGCTCTTTTCCTCCTACACCTCGTATTTATCTTCTTACCTAAAACAGGATAATCCTGATTATCCTCTGATGAAAATGGCTCATCTTTAGCATTTTCTCTTTCTTCGAATGGCAATTTTATTTCCTGCTTCTCCCCATTGAATAATTATCAAGAGTTGTGTCATCTTCTCTGAGATAGCCTTTTATGGGGTTAGCCAAAAACTCATCTTTAGCCTTTTTCTAAGGTAATTTTGCACCATATTGCAAGTCAGAATTTTCATATAACATGAGTGAGTTGCAATATGGTGCAAAAATACATGAGGAAAAGGCTAAGGAAGAGTTTTTGCCTAACCCCATAAGAGGCTATCTCACTAAAGATGACACAACTCTTGATAATTCTTCAGTGGGGAGAAGCAGAAAATGAAATTGTCATTCGAAGAAAGAGCAACATGCTAAAGATGAACCATTTTCATCAAAGGATAATCAACATTCTTCTGTTTCAAGTAAGAAGAGAAATACGCGGGGTGGAGGAAAAGAGCATGAAAAAGTAGAAAAAGGAAACTAAATGGCCAAAAACAAAGTAGAGCAACAATACTTTCATGGCTTATAGATTGTGATGTAATTCAAGAAAATGAAGAAGTTGTTGTCATAAAAGAGGAGACAAGAAATAAAATTGGGAAAATTAAGAAGGAAGACATAATATGTTCTTGTTGTTGTACTGTTTTTACAGTAGGATACTACTATAAACATGCTGGAGGAACAACTAGCAAACATTATGAGTTCTCATTGTTGAAACAAGTTCTTCACTCTTGTCTTCCATGGTTAAAGCTTATTTCACTAATGTAGGGTCCGATGCTCCTACCTCCCATACTCGTGGCTAGTCAATTCCATTGACTTCGAAGATTGGTGAGCCCTCATGTTCCAAGGACCGAGATACCTTTACTTCTTTAAGTAATTTCCATTTTCAGAATTTGTATGTGATGTATGGGTTACGTCTCAATTACTTTATTTATGAAGTATTAGATGGCTTATTGAGCCTTGTGTTAGACTTCCTCTTTGTCAAACTCTTTTGATATAGAAAATGCTATTTGTTGAACTCCATTATCTTGTATGATGTATGTTAAGTGGCTTGTGTAGGGTCTCTCGGGGTTCTATAATATATGTTATACCAAGGGTATACTTTGGATCGTTTCAGCTTTATCATATAAAAATTGATTTGTCTTATAATTAGTGTCAAATACTGTTATTATGATGGTTCAACATTACCAAATATTTCAATTCATGCTCATGATGATAAAAAGGTTCAAGAACATGGATATAGCATTAATGTTTTAGTTGTTGAATGATTTCTAAATTTTACAAGTATGAGCAAATAGTTTGTCTACATGATTGAGCGTTTAGATATCTCCTATGTGAGTGTTAAGTGTAAGGTGCTTCAGGGATAGTGATAGTCAAGACCAATTATCTATGCACTCATGAAATTAGGAGGTTTTCACGAATGAGACAAATTGAACCTTGAGAACCATAATCGGTTAAGGGTTAGTTGTGTGACTTGTATTGTCTAGGTTTACAACACAGTTTGATAGTTCAAATATACCGCCTCTACCGATAGATCAAGTGCATCCGGTATGAGTTCACTACAGAAAGTTCAAAGGGAAACCTACTTATCAACATGCAATTAATGTTTGTTGGTATCACATATTTGTCCATTTTCCTTTTTCTTATAGTCATTCCCCATTCATGTTGGGAATTACTTAGTTTTAAAAAGTGTGAATGGGAAATGAAATTTATTTTTAAAAGATTGTGATATTTTTGATAAGGCACAACAAACACTTGTTCATACTATTTTTTTATTTATAACTAGGTAATTTACTCGCACTTCACACGGGGATAAATAACCTTTCTAAGCTTGTGAACAACCTTTCCAATAATTGATTGTTATAAGAAAAAAAAACTAAATTTTTGTAGGTTTTTAGAACATTTCAATAGAAATTAAATTATTTGACATTATCACATATCTCAAGAATTTTAACTATATAATGAATGATTAAAATATCTTGATATCTAATCATTTTTATCTCTGAGTGATGTTTTTATATAGCGATTAAACAATTTTTTTTACATGAAAATTATAGAACTGATAATTTTATGGTTAGAATAACTCCTTGTAAGAAAAAAATTATATAAAACTTTTCAATAATCAATATTAGTTATAAATAAGTTAAGACCGTTAAAAATGTACACCACAACAACATAAATAATTTTTTTTAGAGACAATCTACTTGTGTGAGGTCAAACATTCACCACTTTTCGTTATTGTTAATTTGTTACTCTAACAAAATTTATAGAAGGAGAAAATAAATTTGAAACAACACCAAAATAATATTGTTAACCCTTTTAGAAATTCATTCTTCATTAAGTTGTTGCTCTGAAAGCCCTTCAAGATGCTTTATCAATGCAACTTTATGACTTTTTTTAGAAATATGTATGTATAGTTGTTGCATGATGAAAGTACAAGTAGATCAAAATGTTGGATTCTAGACTCATGTTAAAGAAATATTCTCCAACATTAAAAAATTAAAAATGAGTGTAACCTAGGTAACTCAAATGCTCAGCAATGACTTGGGACAGAAAGGACAACAAATCTATGTTAATAGACATATCTTTTGTAGCTTAAGATATTATTTTTATTTAGTGCATGTTTTGTTTCATATTCTTCAAATTAAGCTTGTTGAAAATAGTCATAACTCACACAAAAAATATATGGTAGAGTTGAATGAAAAGGAAAAAAAACATTAAAAGGACGAAATATTTGTCCAAGTGAGATCGTATACATACAAAACGAAAAAAAATCAATACAATTTTAAGGAAACAACAAAACAGCGAAAAAAAACATACATTAAAGGGAGTAAACTATGAGATATCCAATGATGATAACAAATCATTCTAACCAGAAAAGTTCTCATGTTTTAAAATAACACAACTCAAAAAATTGACGAACACTTCAATCAACTTTCACTCCTTAAAGTACGCATAATATGTAGTGATAAAATTTAGTAAAAATAGATAACAACAACATAAAAACAAAACAATGTGGGCATCCAAAGTTATTAACACTCAGAGGATTTTCTAAAGAACACAAAATCTCATCCTTGTATGTTAAGAAATGACATTGTTGATGAACAAATTAGAGATTTGTAATGTTTTTTATTATTGTACCTTCAACAATTCCAGTAGAGAAAACTTTCTTGAATATTCCACTAACATTTGTTATTGAATACGTACTAATAAATACTCATAACAATAATATTGCAGAAACACAAACAACAAATTTAAAGCATGTACTCAAAAATAACAATTAATATTATAAGCATAAATTAATAACTGTAAAAATATACTAGGATTTGTAACAATGGAATGAAAAAGAATGGAAAAATTGAGCCCACGGAATGCACAGTAACCCCTTAAGGAAATTATTCTTCCTAGTACCTGAGATATAAAGGAATAAATCCTCTCATGAAAGAATGATTCAATTCACCAGTGTATTGATACAAAAAAATGGTGTCAGTGAGTCATTAAATAGAAGCAAAGTACACAATTTTTTAATTGTCCAGAAGAAGAAGAAGAAGTTCAAAATTTTTGTCGTTTAAAATCAGAGTAAATTCCTCTATTTATAGACAACAAAAGGTAGTGTGAACAAATGCTTATTGTGTCTTATCGGAAAGGTCACAACCTTTCATAAAAGTCACAACTTTTCATAAAAGTCGCAACTTTTCATAAAATTCACAGCTCTTCATAAAAGTCACAACTCTTCATAAAAGTCGCAACTCTTCATAGAAGTCACAACTTCTCATAAAATTCACAACTTTTCATGTAAGGGGAAGGCTAATTTTGGAAATAAAATAAATTAAAAGGAAATCATGGTTTGTCGTGGCACCACGTATGTAACATCTCGCAATTTGAAACGACTAGAAAGAAGCTAATAACTGGAAATAGTTATTTTGGAAAGTATAAGGAAATCTGGAAAATTGTAAGTGAGTTAAAGTTGAATTTTTGGTAAACTTCAGATGGCCATACCTACTTTCTTAGGATTATTTAGGTGTAGTTCCATATATGGTTGGGAAGCTCTTGGAATGATCTGTCCAACACCGCCAAGTTTGCGCAATTCCGAGTTCGTATGAGCAAGTTATGCCCTTTAGAAGTTGGGTTGTTGGATTAAGGAAATGTCCAATCTGGAAATATAGGAGCTATTTTAGTCTTTTCGCTGCCCTATTATTTTAATCCAATTTTAGGAGTTTAATATGGGTCAATTCAGTACTTAGTCAGTTTTTAAAAAATGAGAATTTTCACGCTAGGGCTAAGGAGAAAGGAGAAGAGAAAAAAGGAAGAAGAAAAGGGCAATTTCATCAAGAACGTTGGTGTTTTCGCTAAGGATTTGCTTCGATCAGGTATGTGAGGCTCTCATAACATTGGGATCGTTCTCCCATGTGCCAAGAATATTTCTTTCAGTTTGGATTAGTCCTAAAAGCATTTGAATATTGATAATCTTGATACTTATTCTTGAATTAATATATAGTTCTTGAATTTGACTGAGTTGGGAAGTTTCTAAGTTCGTTACATCACATTATAGGGTCGTTTTGAGTTAGGTTCTTACGTACATTTGCTTGGTATCTGTATATAAAAGTGATTTACGAAAAAGAATCTAGTTTGGGTGGATTGAGGAAGAAAAACGAAGAAGAAATTTTGACGGGCGAAATATGAACATGAGAGCCCGTCGCGCAACCTGTTTGTAGAATTGAAATTTCAGCTTCGCATCGCGGAGCTGACATGAGGTGTTCTGCCTCAAAAGATATTTTCGGAACCAAAATTAAAATATTCCTCTACGTCGCGGACCCACCTTCAAATATTGATTTTTGGTCTTTTCTCATGTTTAACTATCTTGAATCATTCCTAAACATCATGAGATATTTTCGGTCAAAAATCTTAATCCTTGAAACCATAATTCATTTCAAGGATCAGTTAAGAGTCAAGTCAAGAACAGTTCAGGTCAAAGTCAAGAGAAGTCAAGAGTCAAGTTAAGATTAGTTCTTAAAGTTTTTCAAAAGACTTTCACAAATGTTTTAACTTTGTTTTAAGACTTAAGCTTCGAGTTCGGTAAGGATGTAAAGTTTGAAGTTCATTTCTTCAAAAGTATATGGGGACTAAGTATTCCCTAAGATATTTAAAATGTTTTCACATTTAAATAAGAACGGAAACTGAGATTTCTAAAGAGCCTTCGGGCTAATTTTCAAAAAAAGTAATCACTTTATAAATGAAGCAAGAGGGGAAACATTAATTTCAAAGATAGTCTTTGAGCTATGTTTTTGAGCACTAATCTCAAATCACAAAAGAAGCATGTTTTTAAACATAAAGAGGTAGTATCATTTTTGGGAGTAGTATTGACCACCAATAGGGAAGAGTTCATACAACTATCAGCCCCCTTAAACCATGTAGCCATCATGGGTAGAAAAGGGTCAAACTTATTAGATGAACCCTTTTCGCATAGACTAGTGGATCCACTTAGTAATTCAGGTTCTATATCTTTGGCCTGGTATAGGATGTGCTGGAAGCGTGAGGGTGATCGGTGTATCATCACACTCTCTTATGTGATGGTTGTCGGTTAGAGAAACTCCCACAAAAGTTATTGTATTTTTATATATATCAGTTATTGTATTTTTACATACATTTCAGAGTTATGTTGTATCCTTGTATATACAGAGAGTTGTCATCATGGTTGTAATCATCTTTTCTTTATATTTCACTTGTTTTAAACTGCTTTATATTGAAATGAGTTCAGTTAAGTATTCATGACTTGAGAAGAGCCAAGGTAAGTGTTTCGTTCAGATTCCCTTTCAATCCTATATTGTTTTAGCATTCCAACTCAAATACTCGTACATTCAATGTACTGATGCCAGTTGTCCTGCATCGTCTTATGATGCAGACACAGGTTACTAGGATCTGCATCAGGCACATCGTTGATCCAGTGAGCAGTTCAGAGTCTGTTGGTGAGCCTCGTTGCATTGCAGAGGACTCATTTTCACTATTTTCAATTTTAGTATTAGTTCGTTAGGATGTCGTGGGTCTGTCCCGACATCCATCTCAGTTGTTTGGAGCCTTCATAGATAGTCAGACAGACAGACAGTCAGTTAGTTATTTCAGTTGTGTTTACTTTTCACTTCTTATGTTAAAGACTTGAGTTTGCCTAAATGGCCTGTTGAATGTTCCTTTATGACATTCTAGTTCCTTCATAAATGTTTATGTGATTAGTTAAGTCTTCCGCAGAGTTAGTAAGTCAGGCCAAGGGTTTGCTTGGGGACAACAATGGTCTTCGAGTGCCAGTCCGTCCAGGGTGTAGG
The DNA here is from genome assembly GCA_029582605.1 of Solanum gracilifrons. Classification (NCBI taxonomy): domain Eukaryota; kingdom Viridiplantae; phylum Streptophyta; class Magnoliopsida; order Solanales; family Solanaceae; genus Solanum; species Solanum gracilifrons. The sequence goes on from JAJOOH010004860.1 coordinate 8,067, forward strand.
CTCGGGGAGTGACAAACTTGGTATCAAAGCAAAGAGTTCAAGAGTCCTAGGGAGTCTATGAAGCCGTGTCTGTAGAGTCCTAGTTATCGGTGTGAAGTGGGTAACATCTATAATTAGGAAGCTGCAACATTTAGGAAAATTTCTTTCTTTCACATTCATTTCATGCGCTAGAGTTTTATCTCTAAAAATTTTCCCTCTAATTCGTGCTTGCGCGTGTTTCAGATAATCATCCCTCCACGAAGAGTTGTTAGAGAACGTCCCGCTAGACGTAATGTTGAAGAGAAAGAGTAACATAATGCACCTGAAGTGCAACCTCAAGGGGAAGTTACTAATGATGAGTTCAGAGAGGCAATTACGATGCTGATTCAAGTTGTGACTAACCAAGTTGGTCAGCAAAGAGGAGCTCGACAAGAAGGGGCTGACACTTCGAGGATTCGTGAGTTCTTAAGGATGAATCCTCCAAGTTTAACTTGTTCGAGCACTACAGAGGATCCAAGGATCTTCATTGAGGAACTGAAAAAGGTATTTGATGTGATGCATGTTGCTGATACTGAGAGAGTTGAGCTAGCTACATATCAGATGAAGGATGTTGCTAGGACTTGGTTTGATCAGTGGAAAGGGGGTAGAGCTAATGATGCACCACGTGCGAGTTGGGCATGTTTTGAAGAGGCTTTCTTGGGGCGTTTCTTTCCCCAAGAAATGAAGGAGGCTAAGGTACGTGAGTTCCTCACACCTAAGCAGGATTCTCTCAGCGTTCATGAATATGGGTTAAAGTTCACCTGACTATCCCGATATGCTTCGAAGATGGTTAAGGATAGAAGGAGTAGAATGAGGTTTTTTGTTGCTGGGTTGGGCCGTCTAATAAGCAAAGAGGGCCGGGCAGCAATGCTTATTGGGGACATGGATATTTCAAGGTTAATGGTCTATGTGCAGCAGGTAGAGGAAGAGAAGCTGAGAGATAGAAAAGAGTTCAAGAGCAAGAGGGTTAAGACATGAAACGAGTCCAGGCAGCAGAAGAGTAATGTCAACCGGACATCTTTCCAAAAAAAAATGAAGGGACATGCTCCATCATCTGCTAGTGCACCTGCACCTAAGAACAAGGGTGAGTAATATGGTAAGAATTCTAGAGCTAAGCCGTCCTATTCTCAGGGCAGTATGGCTCAAGGGGGTAGTAAGCCTCCTGCATGTGCCAAGTGTGGTAGTAACCATTCAGGTGTGTTTTGAGGGCTCCACTAGTTGTTTCAAGTGTGGCCAGACTGGGCATTTCATGCGAGAGTGTCCAAAGAACAATCAGGGAAATGGTAAGGGGGCAAAGGAGCCCAGTCTTCTTCAGTTTATCCACCAGACAGAACTGCACCTAGAGGAGCTACTTCCGGTACCGGCGGCTGAACAAACCGCTTATATGATATCACTAGTCGCCAAGAGCAAGAGGATTCGCCAGATATTGTCACTAGTATGATTCAAGTCTTTGACTTTGCTATTTATGCTTTGCTAGACCCAGGAGCGAGTTTATCTTTTGTAACTCCTTATGTTGCTATGAACTTTAATGTTATTCCTGAGCAACTTAGTGAACATTTTAGTGTCTCTACGTTTGTTGGTGAGTCTATTCTAGCTGAGAGAGTCTATCGTGATTGTCCCATTTCTGTCAATCACAAGAGTACCATGGTTGATTTAATCGAATTAGACATGGTAGACTTTGATGTCATTCTTGGTATGGACTGGCTTCATGCATGTTATGCCTTAGTTGATTGTAGAACTGGAGTAGTCAAGTTTCAGTTTCCAAATGAGCCAGTCTTAGAATGGAAAAGCAGTTTAGCAGTGCCTAAGGGTCATTTTAGTTCATACATTAAGACAACAAAGTTAGTTTCTAAGGGTTGTGTCTATCACTTAGTCCGAGTTAATGATTCAAGTGTCGAGGTACCTGATATTCAGTCAGTCCCAGTAGTAAAAGAGTTTCCAGAAGTCTTTCCTAATGATCTTCCCGGAGTCCCTCCTGAGAGATAGATAGATTTTGGTATAGATCTTCTTTATGATACTCGTCCTATCTCTATTACGCCATATAGAATGGCATCAGCAGAGTTGAAAGAGTTGAAGAGAAGTTAAAGGATCTATTAGATAAGGGCTTCATTCGACCAAGTGTCTCACCTTGTGGAGCTCCGATCTTGTTTGTGAGAAAGAAATATGGTTCCCTTAGGATGTGTATAGATTATTGTCAGTTGAACAAGGTTACCATCAAGAATAAGTATCCTCTTCCGAGAATTGATGATCTTTTCGATCAGCTTCAAGGTGTTTCCTGTTTCTCAAAAAAAAAATTGACCTCAGATCAGGCTATCATCAGTTAAGAGTAAGGGAATGTCACATTCCGAAAACAGCTTTCAGAACTCGATATGGTCATTATGAGATTTTGGTCATGTCCTTTGGTTTGACTAATGCACCAGCAACGTTCATATATCTTATGAATAGATTCTTTAAACCTTATTTAGATATGTTTGCTATCGTCGTCATTGATGACATACTAATCTATTAAAGGAATGAAAAAGATCATGCTAGTCATCTCAGAATAGTTCTTCAGACTTTGAAATATAAGGAGTTATATGCTAAATTCTCTATGTGAATTTTGTCTTGAGTCTGTGGCATTCTTAGGCCATATTGTGCTTGGAGAAGGAATTAGAGTTGATACTCAGAAAATTGAGGTAGTGCAGAATTGGACTAGACCTACATCTCCAACTGATATTAGGAGTTTCTTGGGTTTGGCTTGCTATTATAATAGGTTTGTAGAGGGTTATTCTTCGATTTTGTCCCCTTTGACTAAGTTGACTCAGAAAATAGTGAAATTTCAATTGTCTGAAGCTTGTGAGAAAAGTTTTCAGGAATTGAAGAAGAGGTTGACTATTGCCTCAGTTTTGACTTTACCGGAAGGTACTCAAGGTTTTGTGGTGTATTGTGATGCATCTAAAGTTGGTTTGGGTTGTGTCTTAATGCAGAATGGCAGAGTTATAGCTTATGCCTCCAGACAATTGAAAGTTCATGAGAAGAACTACCCAACCCATGACTTAGATTTGGCTGATGTAGTTTTCTCTTTGAAGATATGGCGTCATTATTTGTATGGTGTTCATGTTGATGTATTCACTGATCACAACATTCTTCAATATGTGTTCACTCAGAAAGAGCTGAATCTCAGACAAAGGTGGTGGTTAGAGATACTCAAAGATTATGCCATGAGTATTCTTTATCACCTAAGTAAGGCTAATGTTATTGCTGATGCCTTCAGCAAGTTGTCTGTGGATAATACCGTCTTGTTGAGTAAGATAAGAGAGAGTTAGCAAAAGATGTGCATAGACCTGCACGATTACGAGTTCTACTAATGGATTCCATAGAAGGAGAAGTGGTGGTGATGAATGAGATTGAATCATCATTAGTGTCAGAACTAAAAGGAAAGAACGAACAAGATCCTTTATTGCCTGAATTAAAGACAAGTGTTCATAAGAAAAAAATGATGCCTTTTGAACAAGGGGGAGATAATGTTTTGAGTTATCAAGATAGATTGTGTGATTGGGTGTACTTGAAAGTTATGAGATTTGGGTAAGAAGGGGAAACTTAACCCCCAATATATTGGTCCTTACAGATTTTCCAAAAGGTTTGGCAAGTTAGCTTATGAATTGGAGTTACCACAACAATTAACAATGGTTCATCTGGTATTCCATGTCTCTATGTTGGAGGAGTGCATGGGAGATCCTTTACTTATCATACCAACTAAAGATATTACTATCAAGGATAGCTTGTCTTATGAGGAGATTCATATTTAAATTCTAGACTGCCAACACATCTCTTTAAGTCCGAAGAAAATGCAGACCAAGGTACTAATTCTCTTCTTAGTACTCTTTAAATTATAAGTTAGCATGTTGTAATTGCTTTGCTTGTTGGGTGTTTGAACTTGATGTTACCACCCTTAACCTAGTAGGAGTAATCTCATCCGAGGACGAATGTTCCCAAGGGGGAGATATTGTAACATCTCACAATTTGAAACAACTAGGAAGAAGCTAATAACTGCAAATAATTATTTTGGAAAGTATAAAGAAATCTGGAAAATTGTAAGTGAGATAAAGTTGAGTTTTTGGTCAACTTCAGACGGACATAACTACTAGCTCAGGATGATTTAGGTGTAGTTCCAGATATGGTTGGGAAGCTCTTGGAATGATCTTTCCAACTCCGCCAAGTTTGCGCATTTTCAAGTTCGTATGAGCAAGTTATGCCTTTTGGAAGTTGAGATGTTGGATTAAGGAAATGTCCAATCCGGAAATATAAGGGGTATTTTAGTCCTTTCGCTGCCCTATTAATTTAATGCAATTTTAGGAGTTTAATATGGGTCAATTCAGGACTTGGTCAATTTTTAAAAAAATAATAATTTTCACGCTAGGGCTAAGGAAAAAGCAGAAGAGAAAAGAGGAAGAAGAAAATGGCAATTTCATCAAGAACGTTGGTGTTTTCGCTAAGGATTTGCTTCGATCAGGTATGTGAGGCTCTCATAACGTTGGGATCGGTCTCGCACGTGCCAAGCATATTTATTTCAGTTTGGATTCGTCCTTAAAGCATTTGAATATTGATGATCTTGATACCTATTGTTGAATTCTTTTATTGTTCTTGAATTTGACTGAGTTGGGAAGTTTCTAAGTTCGTTACATCGCATTAAAGGGTCGTTTAGAGTTAGATTCTTAGGTACATTTGCTTGGTATCTGTATCTAAAAGTGATTTAATAAAAATAATCTAGTTTGGGTGGATTTGGGAAGAAAAACGAAGAAGAAATTTTGACGGGCGAAATCTGAACATGGGAGCGCACCTGTTCCCATAATTGAAATTTCAGCTTCGCGTTGCACAGTTGACACGAGGTGTTCTGCCTCAAAAGATATTATCGGCACCAAAATTAAATTATGCCTCCGTGTCGCGGACCCACCTTCAAATATTGATATTTGGTCTTTTCTCATGTTTAACTATCTAGAATCATTCCTAAACATCATGAGATATTTCCAGTGAAAAATCTTAATCCTGGAATCCATAATTCAGTTCAAGGATTAATTAAGGGTCAAGTCAATAGAGGTTAAGGTCAAAGTCTAGAGAAGTCAAGAGTCAAGTTAAGATGAGTTTTTAAAGTTTTTCAAAAGTCTTTCACAAATGTTTTAACTTTGGTTTAAGACTTAAGCTTCGAGTTCAGTAAGCATGTAAAGTTTGAAGTTTATTTCTTCAAAAGTGTATGGGGACTAACTATTCCCAAAGAGATTTAAAATGTATTCACATTTAAATAAGAATGGAAATTGAGATTTCCTAAGTGCGTTCAGACTAATTTTCAGAAAAAGTAATCGCTTTATAAATGAAGCAAGAGGGGAAACTTTGATTTCCAAGATATCCTTTGAGCTATGTTTTTGAGCACTAATCTCAAATCACAAAAGAAACATGTTTCCAAATATAAAGAGCTAGTATCATTTTTGGGAGTAGTATTGACCACGGATGGGGAAGAGTTCAGACAACTTTCAGCCCCCTTAAACCATGTAGACATCATGGGTAGAAAAGGGTCATACTTTTTTGATGAACCCTTTTCGCATAGAATAGTAGATCCACTTAGTAATTCAGGTCCTATACCTTTGGCAGGGTATAGGATGCGCTGGCAGCGTAAGGGAGATCGTTGTATCATCACAATAGCTCTTATGTGATGGTTGTCGGTTAGAGAAACTCCCACAGAAGTTATTGTATTTATATATACATCAGTTATTGTATTCTTACATACATTTCAGAGTTATGTTGTATCCTTGTATATACATAGATTTGTCATCATGTTTTTAAACAACTTTTCATTATTTTGCACTTGTTTTAAACTGCTTTATATTGAAATGAGTTTAGTTAAGTATTCATGAGTTGAGAAGAGCCAAGGTAAGTGTTTCTTTCAGATTCCCTTGCAAGCCTATGTTGTTTTATCATTCCAACTCGCATACTCGTACATTTAATGTACTTATGCCAGGTGGCCTGCATCGTCTTCTGATGCAGACGCGGGTAACTAGGATCGGCATCCGGCTCATCGTTGATCCAGTGAGCAGTTCAGAGTCTGTTGGTAAGCCTCCTTGAATTCTAGAGGACTCTTTTTCACTGTTTTCAATTTTTGTATTAGTTCAGTAGGATGTCGTGGGCCTGTCCCGACATCCATCTTAGTTAATTAGAGGCTTCATAGGTAGTCAGATAAACAAACAGTCAGTTAGTTATTTTAGTAGTCTATACTTTTCACTTCTTATGTTAAAGACTTGAGTTTGCCTAAATGGCCAGTTGAATGTTCCTTTATGACATTCTAGCTCATTCATAAATGTTTATGTGATGAGTTAAGTCTTCCGCTGATTTAGTAAGTCAGACCAAGGGTTCACTTGGGGCCAACAATATTCTTCGAGTGCCAGTCCCACCCAGGGTGTAGGCTTGGGGTGTGACAACGTAGGCGGGTCTAGCGTTCTCTTTTATAAATATATATATATATATATGATTTTTAAATACATTAAGTTATCATCTACTATTTTAAAAGATTTCTTTATAATGCATCTTTATTGTTGCTTTACATTGAATTAGTTGGACATCCCTAAGTTTGTGTATGTTTGAGTATCCTTGAGTATTTCTTTGTTGAGTAAGTTTGAGTATCTTTGAGTATCCTGGAGTATTCCTTGAGTTGAGTGAGTTTGAGACAAGGTAAGCATGTTTCTTTCAATTTTAGTTCAACTTTATGTGTTGCTTTAGGT
>JAJOOH010004861.1:0-12942 GCA_029582605.1 Solanum gracilifrons
CCCCCCCCCCCCCCCCCCCCCCCCCCCCCCCCCCCCCCCCCCCCCCCCCCCCCCCCCCCCCCCCCCCCCCCCCCCCCCCCCCCCCCCTATTCTATGGATCAAATTCCTACATTCATTTAAAATATTTGTGTGAGTATCTCTTTTGTTTTGAAGAAATTAATTACCTCGAGTGAGTCAGCTGCTATCTCCAGGTGTTGAACCTGTAATTTTTCAATTAGAAGAAGTCCATATAATAGAGATGATAGTTCAGCACTTGTTGATGAGTTTACATTAATTTTTACACTATAACCAACTATTCAATTCCCATCGGTGTCACGCAAAACACCCCTGCTCCCCCTATTTTTGTGTTGTGGTTAAAAGACCCATCTATATTTAATTTATATCATAGTTCGGTGGATCCCAACTAACAACATCCTTGTTTTCCGTATTACATTTTCTACTCGTGTCCTTCCCAGTTAAGTGTATAAATTTTATGGTTCTCTCGTAGGGATTGGTCATTGGGATATTGTCTTTAGTATTGTTATGATAATTGTGATTTCTAGATAGCCATATATTCCAAATATAGAAGGTAAGGCAAGGCTCCAGTCTAATTTGTTGTTTATAATTCTTTTTTTAATCTTACGACAATTATTAAGCCAATCAACATCGTTTGAATTTTCTATCCCCCTGATTTCATTCAACATACCTAAATTGTCCCAGTATTGATGGACGTTATTGCAATGTAAAAAGATATGTGTAATGGTTTCGAGCCTACTACACATAACAAAAAGAGGTTCAATATTAATACCTACAAAATTAAGGTAATGACAGGTAGGTAGACGATTATGATCACAGAGCCACATGAAATATTTGATTTTGTTAGGACAATTGCTCCAGATCCAGTTGTAATCCTTAGTTGTTCTGTATGATCTTACTATGATTATCCTTAGTGTTATGTATGGTCATACTATGATTATCCATGGCATGTTTATAAGCAGAACTTGTAGAGAAAAAACCATGAGGTGTTAGGGACCATGTGAGGGTATCAACTGGATTAAGGTTTCTGGGTATATAAATGGCTTTGATATTATTTTCCACCTCCTTTGGTATCAATAGTTCACTCATTCTGTTTTAGTTCCAAGATCCATCAACAACAATATCACTAATCGTCATAGCCATTTCATCTATTGTACGAGGCCCGTTAATAATGTGGTGCAAAGGCCTACTATTGGGTATCCATCTATCTGTCCATAGTTTGATGTTTTTTCCATTACCTAGATCCCAAATAGTACATTCTTTACAAAATTTTCAACCTAGCATAATATTTTTCCAAGTACTGCTAGTGGTTATTAAATGTTTGTCTATGGTGTTAAGATTAGTATTTCTAGTATATTTATTAATAAGGAGGGCAGCCCACAAAGTTGTGGGATTTTTATATATTCTCCAGGCTAGTTTTGAGAGCAAGGCATCATTTTTTAACTTGCACTTTTGAATTCCTAAACCTCCTTCCCCCTTAGGTCTAGTAACTATATCCTAGTTTAGTAGGTGTAATTTCCTTTTAGAGTCGGTAGTACCCCATATGAAATTCCATTGCAAACGATCTACTTGCTTGGAGATGTTATTAGGTAATTTTATCTATTGCATAACATGAGTTGGAATGTTATTTAGGGAAGATTTGACTAGAGTTGTGCATCCCGCAATATTCAAGGTTTTTCATCCTGCAAGTTTTGTCTGCAGGTTATCCAAGATGAATTGGTAGTCCCTTTTCAAAGGTCTTTTATGGAAGATTGGAAAGCCAAGATATTTTCCAAAGGATTAGCTCAACTTTATATTCATAAGAGTCGATATATCATCCTTAATTTTTTGGGAGCAGTTATTAGAGAAAATAATTTTTGATTTAAGTTTATTGATATTTTTGCCAGACCACTCACAAAAGTTCCCAAGGGTGTCTTTGATAACTTTACAGTCATTCAATGTTGCTTTAGACATTAGGACTAAATCATCGACAAAAAATAGATGAGAGAGGGAGGGACCATGGGTCGAGATTTTTATGGGATTCTAATTTTTTGCATCGATGACTTGACTAATATTATGAGAGAGAACTTCCATGCATAGTATAAAGATATATGTTGACATAGGATCTCCTTGTCTAAGTCCCCTTGACGGTTTAAAGAACTCGGTTCTTAACCCATTTACAAGGATAACGACATTACTTGTGAATATGCAGGACATTATAAGGTTTATAATACTAAGAGGAAACTTAAAATAGTGAAGAATGTATCTTATGAAAGACCATTCTAATTTGTCGAAAGCCTTTTCAAGATCAATTTTCATGATGAGGTTATCAAGCTTTCCTTTCATTTTCTTGAAGTGGTTAGTGATTTCTTGTACGATGATAGCATTATCAGTAGCTTGTCTATTTTTTAGGAAGCTCGTCTGATGGGGCCCTATCAATTTTTCCATTATCGGTCTTAGTCTTCTAGAGATTATTTTGGTTATGATTTTGTAAGAAGTGTTGCAGAGGCTGATAGGAAGAAAGTTTTTTAAACTTGTAGCGTTTTTACATTTTGGAATCAAGCATACATGTGTGTAGTTTATCTTCAGGAACACGTTCTTCCTTGAAGATCTTTTTACAGAATGAGATCATCGAGATCCCTACAATATTTCAGTAATTTTGATAAAAGAAGGGGTGAAGTCCATCTGGTCCCGGAGCTTTGAAGGGTTGAAAAGATCTCACAACATCAAAGATTTCCTCCTCTATTGGTTCTTTTCCTAAGTATTGGCTATCATTCAGAGAAAGACTGATTTTTCCATAAATCAGTGGGTGGTTGCTAGATTTTATATGACTAGAATTAAATATATTTTTAAAATAGTCAGCAGTGTGCTGAATAATGAGGTTTTGGTCATATATCCAGGAGTCATCATCTAGTTGTAATGATAAAATGTTATTTCTCCTTCTAAAATTTAAGGTGAGTGTGTGAAAGAATTTTGTATTAGCATCGCCCTCATTTAACCAATTTATTCTAGATTTTAGTTTCCAAAACTCCTCTTCCATTTTCAGAATAGTATTATATTCTTGTATAAGATTTTGCTCGAGGTTTATTAGGAACTGACTTTCAGAATAATTTTCAGATTTTTGTATACCTTGTAGTCTCCTTATGAGCTTATTCTTCTTATAGAAGATATTCCAAATAGTGACATCTCTTTCAAGCTTGTTAATGGACGTAGGGAGATTAGGATTATTATTCCAAACATTTTGAATAATATTAACAAGTTCAGGGTGAGAAGACCACATAGATTCGAATTTAAAAATGTGTTCCTTTTTAAAGCTGACATTTTTTAGGAGACTAAGTAATAACGGACAATGGTCTGAGTGAGTTCTAGGGAAATGGAGAACTTGGGTGTCCGAAAAACTCACGAGCCATTCATTATTAGCAAAAAAAAGGGTCCAGTCTTTCAAAAATGAGGGCATTTCTATTTTTAAACCTTTTATTTAGCCAAGTATATTTACTACCTTTGAAGCCCATGTCTATAAATTCACAATAATTTATAACATTCCAGAAGTCTCTCATGCGAGGGTTACTTAAAGCATTCCCGCCCTTTTTTTTTCTGAGTTAGATAAAAGTTCGTTAAAATCCCCACCTATAAGCTACCTTCCGCCAAAGTTATTTTTGATAGTTTGGAGATTTTGCCATAATATTTTACGCATATTTCGATATGTACTAGCATAAATACAACTAAATAACCAGGAGATATTTGTAACACTTACCTTGATCATGGAATGGATTTCTTGTTCAGTTGTAGCAATTTCATCCAGTTCTAGCACGTTATCATCCCACAGCACAACGAAACCTCCTGAGTTTCCTATGGCTGGAACCTCGATCATTTTGTTAAAATGAAAGTCATCAAGTAAAACTTGGTGATTCACCATTTTTTGTTTCCATCAAGGCTACTAATGGTGGCTTATGCTGATTGAACAACAATCTAAAGTTCCTTCTAAATTCAAGTCCATTTCCTCCCCTACAATTTCATATTATTAAATTCATGGATACGTTCAGTTGGGGTGGTGTTATCATCGAAATATTCCTCATGGATTCTAACAACGATTCCTTGTTTCTCATTGTTGATTTCATTATCAACACATAACTCCCTATCTATGAGATGTAAGGGCTTCTGATATCTATTAAGCTTTTTAATGGATTTGATGGACAATTAGGGATGTATTTCTTTTCGAATTTTTCCTTGAATATTATTGCTTTTATCTATTCTAACACAACTATTTCTCTTCTTGTCTCTCACATTAGTTCTAGAGTTTTTTCTACTTTTTGGGTGTTCATATTCATCGGTATCAATGATACTAGTTTTATATGGGGTGTTATCGAGGGTGTGTGCGCTTTGTTGTTTGACACAAGTGTCCCATGCTCTTTATCGACCTCAACTGGCTCATAATTGGGTAGAAAGGTTCGTTCCCCTGAGGTATTCCCTGCGTCTGCCAATAATTGCTTAAAGGTTCTATGTATCGGATGCTCTGGAAGATTTGTGAATAAGCTAGGACAATCATTTGGTGAGGTGTTTCTATCTTCGGATTCTTTTATTGGAGCTTCTAGTGTTCCTGAGATATGGGAACAAGGAATAAAGGAACTATTGGCTCTAGTATCAATGAGGTCTTTTAAGTCAGCTATTTTGAGGGGGTAAGATATCAGTTTTAGGGGGTGAGATGACTGATCTATTGATAGAGTTAATAGAAGATATTTGGCTTTTGGATTGTGGGGTTCTACCTTTGTCCAACGGAGCATTGGAGTCTAATACCTTTTCTGTCAGTGAAGGGTCATTCTCCTGGTGATGTGGATGAAAGTTGTCCCCTAATGATGGTCTAATGGAGTTAGGTTTTATTAGTGTGGGGGTATATTGGTTTTCTTAGGTAAGGCTAGAATAGGGGCCAAAGTAGTTGTAGTAGGGGGTAAATTATTTCACCTTTGTTAAGTTGGTCTGATTAGCTATATTATTTTTTTCATTAACTTTTATGACGTCAGTACTGGAGATAGAAGATGTATGTTGGATCTTGTCCAGATTTTCCGGTGTGTATGATTCATTTTGGATTCTAAGGGTAATGGATCCCCTATTTTTAGAATCCAAAGTTGAAATAGAATTTGTTCTGTATTTGTAAACTTGAGAATCAAGGTACTTACCTGTTTTGGTATGAAATAATTTAACGTTTATACCTGGGTCATCGTTCTTGTTACTCTGTGTTCGTCTTTTTATCTATTGTCTCCGTTTAGTGAAGGTTACTGTTTGCCAAGGCACTTCATCCTCTCTGGTGCTCAATTGACTCATGCTTTTGTCTTCTTCTCTGTCCTTGTCCCTATTTGGTTGTTCTTGAGGTGGCTGTTTGCTTATACAATTATGTACTGTGTGCACAAGTACCCCACAACCAGTGCATAATATATATGCTCCTTCATATACAATGGGTTGTCTACGGTATCCTATGTAAACGAACTTCTTGACCGGGAAACCAATGGGGACTTCGACGCATTTACCCGCATATCGTCCTTGTAGAGTGGTTGGAGTGCATACATCTGTTTTAACCAATTTTTCAAGTTTTTTACCTACTTTCGCTAATATTGAGCGGTCGTAGAACTCCGTGGGTAGTTTTGGCAGTCTAATCCATATAGCAGAGTATGTTTCCATGGCTTTAGAGGCAACGAAATTTGGGTGCGACCTTTTAAGTGATAGAAAATATCCGTTAATAAACCAAGGACCATGTTGTAGTGTTCTTTGTAGAATTTAACAATGTAATAGTCATGCCCCAGGTCAATTAATACAATATCCTCTGAAACTCTCCACAAATTGCCTAGTTTCCTTTTAGATACTAGTCTCACGGCACGTGCGTTGCACGTGTGTATCCTATCATATTGTATACAATATTGTAAAATAGAATTAATATTACTAAATTAAAGCTTTGTTGTAAATAATTATAATTAAAAGAACATAGGACAAGTGATTATAAATGATTAATACAGATTATCATCGAGTTACTTATTTTTTAGATCAAAATGACAAGATAGCATTGATACTTTTCAAAATACATTCAATTTTTAAATATGGGAGATAATGACATTTCTTTTGTAGAATTATTTTTTACTTCAGTCAATTTTACTTCAGTCAAGAGGCATTCCTCTTGACATTATGACCATAAATGATGGACACCATTTAAGTACAATTTTTTTTGTTAAATATCCATATTTGAAATTTAATATGTGCATGACACTAATGACGATTACCATAAATTTTTCAATATTTTATCTTTATAAGTGATATGTCTTTTAAAAAAATTATTACTCAACTAATATTTGAGTAAGACTATCATAGAGAGGTAGTTTTACAAAAAAAATGTACTTCTATAGTGAATGTCAACACTATTGTAAGTAGAATGTTATAGAGACAAAAAATATGACCTCGAAAATTAGTTCTAAAGAAAATTATGAGATTATAGTGAAATGTTGTTATAACAAATTATAGTTAAATAGAAGTTTGAGTGTATGTCAAATATTTAGTTTGACAAATTCTTTGTTTTTATATATATATATTTCAGTAGCATGATTTAATTTTAATATATGAACAACATCACCTATTGTGAAAAATATTTCATTTCTTTAAGTTTCTAACTTATCTTTGCAAAATTATAGTCTTCTCCTTTTTTCTGTCGCATGCATATCATATAGTAATGAAAGTATCAAGTATCTTATAAAAATTGTATGGTGATAAAAAAACATTAAAAAATTTCAATAAAAAAAAAACATATGAACAAAGGTTTAAGTATTATTTATAGAATTTTTAATTTGATTAAAGATAATTTATCAACCACCATTTTCTTATCTATTTTTATATGGCTAGTAAGGAGCATATCTTGCGACATAACATTTTCTCAGATTAAAATGAACACAAAATATCACAAGAAATTCATGCATAAAAAAATTCATACACAATATAAATATAAAAAAGAAAAAATATATTGAACAATTCATAGCCAATGAAGAAGGAAGACGAAAAATATATGTTCATGCTATATTCACTATAGTGTTTCATTTTTTGAAATCCCAACACTTTACTTTCTCAGTTCATTTTTACTTACATTTCTATCAAAAAATAATAATTGTTATCATGGCTATATTATCATATTATAATTTAAAGTAAAAATCTATTTTTGAAATAGTGGAGTAAACATCAAAACTAATAATTCAATGGACTACGTTGATGCCCGTTGTTTTAGCAAAATTAAGAAGAAATTCCATCATTTGAGGGTAAAAACATAAAAATATAAAATATAAAATTAAATAAGAAATATCTTACCTCAATCATGTGCACTTTTTTCGTATTTTTTTTATTACTGTTGTCTCTCCCACAATTTGATCAATTAATTTATTTTTTAGAAAAAAAATAATCCATGATATGTGTATTCGTCCATTTTCACTCATTATGTGAACACAAATTATTAGGTTCTCTCTCGAATGAAACACAAAAGAAATTAATTAAAGGATCAAAACAATAAAATGAAATGAAAATCCCCTTGCACTATTTATAGAAGTTTTATGTGTGAAGCAAAGTTCATAGTTTAATTGCACATTTCTCTATTTTCTTCTTCTCTTCTGGAATAGAAAGTCAATACCTAAATTTCAATGATAAGAGTATCAACGAAACATATCAATGGATTATGGATGAATCATTTATAAAACTGTCAAGTGATCTCAAATAGTCACAGAAAAGAGATCCCCATGAATTTATAAGGAGTGAATAGTTGTGATTTATGACCGAAGAAAGATGAATGTTGAAATTGTTGTGACTATTCGTAGGAAATAAGTCTTTTTTTAATAAATAAAATATGTAGGTTAATTAAAAGTGTATTTATATTCTAAAATGATACAAATAATATTAGTTGTTACAATTTATTCACCAACTCTTTCTTATGTAGTACCTCGAGTTTCTCTGAATTTCGAACTTGATCAATTGCTGCAAATAACACTTGAGATTTTTTAAGAACAAGAAGAGTAGAAAACTTGAAAAAGTGTAGTATAAAAGTGAGAGAAAACACTTCTATTTATAGCTAACAAATAGTGTCATGAATAGGTGCTAATTGTGCCTTATCAAAAAAGTCACAACCCTTCGAAAAAGGCACTATTCATCGGAAAAGTCACAATCCTTTGAAAAAGTTATAACTTATCAGAAAAGATACAATGCTTTGGAAAAGTTATAACTCTTTGAAAAAATCACAATCCTTCTGAAAAGTCACAACTCTTCAGAAATGTAACAATCCATCACAAAAGCTTCAACCCTTCAAAAAAGTCACCCTTCATCGAAAAAGTCACAATTCTTTAAAAATGTGAAAAAGTATCTATATTTAATATAATATAAGTAATTAATTAAATAAAAATAAATACATTGTGTATTTTTTAATTGGAGGTATTATAGTAATTCAACATTAATTTTGGGGAGATCATGCTTTTAAGTTAATATAGATTGATGACTGATTCTTTTTCCAAAGATATTTTTGATGATGATTGAGTATATCAAGGTCCAAGGTTGATAGATTCTTTTTTTCTCTTCATCTGTCAAACATATCATCTTGCTCTGTTTCTGCCAATTTATCCTGAAGGATTCCTTTTCCTTTGTGAATTGATGTGTTAGGATGATCAATAAGCATATCCACTTCAAGGTTTGGTCCTTTTAGGATTTGCTGTGCTTCAATCAGTGTGATAAGTTTTTCTTTGAAAGTGGCTTTCTCTTCCTCTCTAGTTTCTGTCACAGTATCCATAATTGTATCAGCAACGATTCCATTGTCAGGTGGCGCATGTGGATTTAAATTTTCTTGGCAGTAGTTCATATTTTGGTTATGATAGAATTTGGGTTTTTCTAGTGAGGAGTTAGACCTTCTCTCTCTAGACTAGTTGACATAATACATTGCTTGCCCCTATTTCTTACTTAACACGGTATTCTATTTTTTTTTAAAGTAATGTAAAAGCTTATTCTTTTTCTTTCTCCGTTAACTCTTTGGTAATAAAATATAAACAACTTAAAATTAATATCTCAAGTCTTGACATGATTAACAAAAAAGATACAAAATAAATAGAGCATAAAATTGTAGAACATGAAGAACTATATTTACAATTCCATAATAAATATAGTTGGGAAGATGAATAGAATAAACAATTTAATTGGAGGAAAACATCATTATACTAATTTTTAAATAAACCAACAAATATTATAAATTATTTTACCAAAATTTTGAAGTATTTAATTTGACAATCCTTATATTAATTTGGAGCTTGTGTTCTTTACGGAGCCGCTTCATCCTCTCTCTCTTTTTTGAATTTTGATTGATTTATCATATGCTCATGTTCCTTTTAATATTGTGTATATTTTACTTATGTTTGATTGATCATTGTTAGGTGCAATTAAAAAAGGTTGAAAAATATTTTTGAATTTCAACTTTCTAACAATGATTATTTGTAATAAAATGTAACGACCTGCTTCTGTCGTTATAGAAAAGTTAATGGGGAAAAAAATTGGGCCAGAAAAAACTTTTTGGTAGTAACTTGAGAATTCCTAACCTAGTCTACATTTGGACGAAATCGGAGTCATGTGAGTATAGAGAAATCTGGTAATGAGTGAGAGGTTTAATATAAAATTTAATTAAATGAGTAGATAGCTAAGACATTAAGCAAAATGTACGACTTTACGGAATCGAATTCGGGCGAGTAGAACTCCCGAAACTGATCTCAACGTGAACGGGTAGTTTTTGAGCGTCATGGGTAGAAGGTGTGTTGTGAAATGGGAGTTTGAAACTCAACTTTTGACTCTCTGTTTCCATTTATTCCGCTAGGGCGGGATTTATTCCGCTAGGGCGGGATTTATTCCTCCAGGACGGGGACGCTGTGGCGGATTGGGTCCCGCTACGACTGGCCAGTCGCGACTTAAGTCGAAATTAAACCCCAAAAATGTTATTATTCTGCAACTTTCGTTCTTGAGAGCTAAGAGACGAACCAGGGCAAGTTCTTGACAGTTTTCCACCTATTCTAGCACTAAAGGTAAGGATTTTACTCCCCTAATCCATTTTTCGACCCGTAGAACTTGGATTCTTGGTTAATTATTGTTGGGGGGAGGGTTTTTGGATTGAATTGGATGGTGGGAAAAAGCCATAGCTGCACCTTAGGATCATGGATTTGTTATAATTCGAGTAAATTAGACCTTAATTATTGATCCTTGCTTTATATTACTTGTTTGTAGACCTAGAACAAGTGAAAAGAATCCGGAAAGGGAAGAATCAAGTTTCTTAGGAGGATTCAAGCTTGGTTTCGAGGTAGGTGATTGTTTGATTTCATGTTTGTGTGACATATGTTAGTGGTTGCTTCATTGTAATGCATGTATGTAGACGAATGCTGCAAGAGTTCATTAACCTTCGTCAAAGAAGTATGAGTGTTAAGGAGTATTTTCTAAAGTTCACCCAACTCTCCAAGTATGCTCCATCTATGGTGGCGGACTCAAGGACTAAGATAAGTAGGTTTTTGTTGGGCGTGATAGAAAAAGAATGTCGTACGACAATGCTCCTCCATGATATGAATATCTCATGTCTTATGATGTATGCTCAACAAATTGAGAAGGGGAAATTCAAGGAAGAATCTAGGGAGAAAAAGAGGTCTAGAATAGAGGATGATGATCCCTCTTATCCAAGGTACGATGGACAAGGTCGCCTTAGATATAGACAAAGGTTCCCTGGGAAAGGTTCCTCAAAAACTCCTAAGTTCAACCAAGAAAGGGTGTCTAACCCTAAGTCTTAAGGTGATGTTAGTGGGGTTCTTTTTCAAGGGTGTAGTAAGTGTGATAGAATTCATGCGGGTGAATGCCTAGCGGGTTCTAATGTTTGTTTAGGGTGTGGTGAGTTGGGCCACAAGACAAGGCATTGCCCTAAAGTTGCTAGAAATGAAGGGGATAGTCGTCGTAGGTCTCAACCCTACCCTTCATCCGGTCCAATTGGTTCGGGTGGGAATGCTCCAAAGAAGAATATGTCTTATGCTCTTCAAGCTAGAGGTGGACAAGAGTGTCCTCCGAATGTTGCTCCCGGTATGTGTTTTAAGCTTTATTTAGATTTTGGTGTTTCTTGTCTTCTATGACTTGATAGACTTGATATGATAGACTTTGATGTTGTCTTTAGTATGAATGGGTTGTATTATTGATATGTTTAGTGTTGGCAGAACCTGACTTAGTCATGATGAGTTTTGAGGTATGTTGATAAATTTGATGAATAGGGTCTTTTAGTAATGCCTATATGTGTTGAATGAGTAGACTTCTTAAAAAGGATAGTAGTGTACCTCACCATGGTTTAGAATCACTTTTAGGGATGGATGTGAAATCTTAGTGATAACTTATTCCGACCTTAGAATTGAAAGAGATGTTGCTTAGAAAGCCTACCTAGACTTACTCCCAAGGGGGAGATGGTGTGCTTAGATAGCAAGGTCGATGAGTGTTCTTAATGTTCAGGAATTGGGTCTGGGAAAGTTTAGTCTCTGGTTTGTAAAGCCCATATGAAATTTTAGACCGACAAGTTAAGAGATAGAAGAGCAAGGAAGTTGCTTCCATGAAAGTGTTAAGGAGTGATCTTTTAGTGAGGATTTTAGGTGAGGGTGCTACTTGGGAGGCCAAGGGCCAATAAGATGTCCCGATATCCCCATCATTTTCCTTGTATTCCTCCTTTAGCATTGAGATGATGAGTTCCTCATAGTGTGTTCCTTATGCGAAGTCATGTGTGTTTCAGATGTTTTCATGATTTCCTTATGTGGTGTATGTTCATGAAAACTTGTGTTTTGAAAGAAAATGAAGTTGCATGATTAATTTTCCTCATGTTGAAGTGCATTGAGTAGAGTTGCCTATAAACTTCATGAGATGAATTGATGAACATGTCCTAGCTTGGAGTTGAGAGGTTCCTCCTTAGATGTATGTTGTGAGTATAGATTGCATATAGGCTCCATGAAATTGTGTTGAGCATGCTTTTAACTTGGAGATGGTAGTTCCTCATCGAACATGAGTATATGTAGAATTTCATGCATTTTGGATTGTTAGATGTAGTTCCTACGTCCTTGTTTTGCATTGAGTATGTTTAGCTTGGAATTGAAGTTTCCCTCTTTGGTTGTGTGCATTTAGAAGTGTTGCATGCATGGTGGGTTGTTAGTCTAGAGTCGTAACCTTAAGAAGTGCCTAGAAAGTTATTCGAGGAAGAATGATCCCAAGAGGGAGATATTGTAACACCCCGTAGCCTTGAGTGGGAAGTTTAACATGATTTGGGAGTTCCAAGTGCCATACACGAGGCCACCCAAGCCCCGTGGATGGAACCACGCCCCGTAGGTGGGTAGAGTGGGTGAGCTCTCCCTTGAATCTGCCTAAGGCAGTGTCCACTGGAAGGATCCATGCCTCGTGGATGGGGTCGTAGGTCCCATGCCTTGATTGACCACTTGCAGACCTTTAACCACGCCAAACTAGTATGGGTCGTAGGTCCAACCACGCCCTGTGGTCAGGGTCTCATGGATGGGGGCAGTAGGTCGGTTAGTTGGGGACTAATGAGTCTTTTCGGTTTTAATTAAGGATTAAGTGGTGTCGTTTTACCCTAGCTCATACCACTTATATAAAGACTTTAGACCCTTAATTAAGTCATTCCAAATCATTATTTCTAAACCCTCAAAAGAAACTCAATTCTCTCTAAAAAATCCTCTTCCCTCCTTAATTAAGTCATTCCAAATCATTATTTCTAAACCCCCAAAAGAAACCCAATTCTCTCTAAAAAACCCTTTCTCTAGAAGAAGCAGCAGCAGCAGCGGCGGCAACGGCAGCGGCAGCGGCAGCGACAGCAGCAGCAGGAGAAGAAGAAGGAGAAGAAGAAGGAGAAGGAGAAGGAGAAGGAGAAGAAGAAGAAGAAGA
>JAJOOH010004862.1:0-13572 GCA_029582605.1 Solanum gracilifrons
ATAGCCATTAAGCAACATTTATATTCGTTAAAAATTGTTGCATTACCCTATAACAACCGTCGCAATAGAATGAAATGATTTTTGAATAGAAAGAAAAATTGTAGCCATAGCCTCAAAAGAACTGATACATAAAATTCTTTTCCAACGGTTCATAACCGTAGCAATACGACACTAAGCGTTGGCAACCTATTAAAATTAAAACCGTGGCAATAGGTCTATCTACTGCTACGGTTTTTTGAACCGTCGCTCATAACCGTAGCAACAGATCTATTGCTACGCGATCTGTTGTAGCGGTTGCTTTAACCGTGGCGTTAGATCAATGGCAACGGTAGGAAAGTCTATTGCAACGGTACATGAACTGTGGCAATAGATCAAATTTCTAGTAGTGTCATATTAGATTTATATAAAATTATATTTAGTAGTTGTCAAAAATGGAGCATGGAGCAAGAAAATCTCGAGAAGTAAAAAATGTGTTTTTAAATAAAAGCTAATGATTGTTTGTGTGAGAGTAGAGGGGGAGGGGATGACTTAGGAAGACTTATAACATATAAAAATAAACAAAATAGCTGCGTAAAAAAGATATTTGAGTAGGTAGAAAATTGTTATTGGATGAAGAACATTGAACATGATTTACTTATTATATAGATGAACTCTAAGGCGGCATAGGGCACCCACCCACCCCCGCTCATCCAAATTCACTTAGAATTTAATGCATATTAAATTTTTTTTTTTCTAAATTAGGGTGAATGAAATTGACATATACAACATAAGAAGATAAAAAATAATCTCAAATAATTTTATGTCCCCTATATTTAAGATTATCTAAAATTTAATAATTCCCACCAAAAAGAAATCTTAAATAGTGAAATAGAGGCCCCCAAAAAATGAAATTTACAACTTAAATACTTTTTCATCTCAAGGTCCCTTTTGACAAAGAATCTGCCTAAAGGTTAGGACTATTATAGTTATAGTACCTGTTATTATATTATGGTTTATATGGAAGATAAGAAACACTAATCTTCATGGTGGATAGTTCCCTTATGAGAAGGTAATTCATGAGATAAGTTATTCCAATCATAACATTATATTCTTCAACTTCCCTTTATTGTAAAATTTATCTATGAAATGCCGTCATATGTTACGATTTTTGGAAGAATGAAAGTCAAGTTAATGACATCTGATTGTGAGAGGAATCCCTCTTCTGTTGGATGGTTTATAAGCAACACAAATAATGCATCCAAGGGTAACCCTGGTCCTAGTGCTACTGCTATTTGTGTCAAAAATAGTGAGAGAATTATTTTAGGGGTAAAAGGAAGGAGAATTATTGATTTAAAAAATCTTATTACTGAAGTAGTAACAATCAGAGAAGGGGTTTCATTTTATAGTGATAGAGGCTAGATTCCTTTGACTAGCTTGTTATGCTCAATATATAGAAACGAAGATAGAAAGTGCTCTAGAGTGTTGTGAAGGAGGTTGAAGTTGTAAACATAGTAGGGGATGATGACCCAATTCTGTTAAAACACACTCTTAGGGAAGGCAACACACTGACTACCTTTTTTGCCAACTTATCTGTTCATTTTACATGTATATACATGACAGAGAATTTTTAAGATATTCCACTTCTAGCAAAGTGAACCATGAACATATTTAAAATGAGTTTGCCTCATTTAAGACTTACTCAAATAAAAAGCAAATAACTCTATATCAATGTTCATTTATCACATAGGTTGCATCATGGAGAGCTGGAAAATAGTTAATCAATTAATGACCAACCCAAAGTTAGTTCATATAAACTGTTAAATATGCCACTAGGTAGGAGATTAAGGTGAACAATAGTAAGTGAGCTAGCCTAATTGGGAAGGATCTAGAGTCTTGGAGAGGTTTGTGGAAGAATCTAGAATACACAAGAAGAATTCTTGGAAGGCTTTAGAATTCTCTAGGCTTGTACAAAATTCTAGTAGCGGGACTAGATTGCAAATATGTAGGGACTTGAATAGTAATTTTTATTTACACTTTATCCCCTAGGAGAGTAGTATAAATAGAAGTCTCTCATTTGAAACTGAAGCAAGCAAGTGTAAAGCATTCTCCAAGCAATACAAAAAGGCTTCTTACAAATGCTCTGGTATCTTTTTTCATTCTCTTAGCAATCTATGTTTGAAAAGGTTTACTTAAAAGATCATGAAAGAGTCATGAGTAAGTTGTCAAGTGCCGCACGGAGCATTAGTTGAAGTCTAAGTCTGTGACATAATGCTTCAAAAATTCCAAAACTTTAGTGATGTATGTTTTTAAAAGGAAAACAGTGGAGGCTTGTTTACACCTAATTTTGATCCTTCACATTCTAATTAATTTTTTAAGTTGTTTCAATTTCAAACAACATTGTAATAATTGTTTTACAAAATTAAAAATATTCTAAAAAACATTGTAAGGCTATTTTTCCATTTATTATATAAAAAATATCTTTATATGCATATAATATATAGATTTCTATAATTTCTACTTTTAGAAACATTTGGAAAATTCTTTTTATAAATGCCAAGACCCGAAACCACATGTTCATGGTGCTTACTATAAACCCTAGTAGGCAAGTTGAACTAATGATAACATAAGATAAAAAGAATAAAGATGAGAAATCACCTCCATCATAGATACCTACAAAACGGAATAAAATATACAAAAAGGCCCCAGAAGTGACTGAAGAATATGAAATGTATACAAGGAACCAAACCTCAAACATAGTATTATAGGTACTAGAGCATCTAAAGACGGAAGTAGTGTTATACAAAACATAAAAGTCTAACAAAATACAAAATATGTAGACAATAGATTCATAAGGAAAAGCAGCAAGCCTCCAGATGTGAAGGGCTCACAACAATCTGAACAACAAAAGGGTCTTGAATGAGTGAAGATCGATGGTGATGAATCTTGCTAGGTGTTGCATCTAAGAAAAGCGTAAAAGTGTAGTATGACACTACAACATTTTATGTCTACAACCACCCCAGAAAAGTGTGGCCTAAATTATGAAAAAGTATTGCCTTTGATATAAGGCCACACTTTTTTACTTTGTGTCACACTTTTCCAGGGGTGGCCGAAAGAAGCGTAACCTTAGAGTTTAGGTGACACTTTTCAAATGTTGCCTTATCAACTATGCTTAAAAGCATAGCCTAAAAGGAAATAAGGCCCCGCTTTGCAGTACCTCATATAGCAACATTTCTATCTCATACAACTACACTTTCAAGCGTGGCCTTCGCTTCCTTATTGCCAACGATTTTAAAGTGTTATCTTTTCTATCATATGAATGACAACACTTTTGAAGTGTAGTCTTTGCCCATGTGCATCCCACAATTTACAGGGAATATGCTACACAATTGACAGTCCTACGGCTACACTTTTAAGTGTGGTAATATTATTTTGTCTATAAAATATTTATATGCCACAATTTCTAATTAAAATACAACAATATTGTTTTGCAATAAATAATCTCAAGCATTAAATTAGCTAATAAGTATTCCAAATATATAGATTTGCAATCAACTTCAGAAGACAATATGTCTTGTGTACATACACATACTTATAAAGCAATATTCTAAATATGTGTACAGTAGTTCAAAAACTCTTACAATAGTTTGATATATTCTAGCAATGAATATATTTCATAAAATTAAATATAATGTATTCAAACTTGTAAGACCTCGAAAATCAGACGTAGAAGTTGCAGCAGAAAAACACCAGAAAATATTGGACCACGGCAGGTTTCACGGATCGGGAAGGAAATCATTGTCCGTTGACCTACCCATGGTTTACACCACAGAGGTGGTGGACCATATATCCCTTCACGGTCTGTGGACAACCTCACGAGCCGTGGGAAGGCTCGTGGGGGTGAGGTAGAACCTCTGAAGCTCTGGAGTCAGACAACGGAGCCCTCTACGAGCCGTGGTCTTGATGACGGGCCATGGGAGGGTACGTGGACCTGACCCACCAGACCCCAGCCCAAGTGAAGACCCACGGTGACCTTTACGGTTCGTGGTCCTTCTCACGGGCCGTGGTAAGGCTCGTGTTTGGACCACCCAAAACTAGCAGCCACTGGACCAAGGACCACGACCCACTTGATGGTCCATGGTCCCTTTGACAGTCCGTTATAGGGCCCGTGGTCAGCCTCGCCAGATTTTAAGTCAGGGGTTGTTTGGTCTTTTCCTCTATGCATTGGACACCTAAACTACGTCGTTTAACCCCTAAACTACGTAGTTTTGATCAGTTTAAGCCTATTAACTTAATTAGAACCTACCCTAATCGATCTTTCACCAAAAAATCATCGATCTTAGAGCAAACCAAGAGAGAAAAGTCTAGCAGCCCTCTCCAAGAACACAACAGGTTTCCTTCATTTCCAACCCCGAAATCAAAAGATTTCTCCGTGAAATCTTCAACAGGTATATGGGATTTCACTTGTGGGTTCCTTTCATCCATTAGGTCCCTAGAATTCAGTTAGAATCTTCACTCCCTATGTATTTTTTAGACCTAGGGTTTCTACAACATTAGATAAATTGTTGCGATTTAGTAGTTATGGTACTCCAAATCATATTATGATGTTTTTGTGACATTGTGCTTAGTTTTTTGCATGAAACTCATAACCCTAGTGGTGTAGATTCATTTAGTTTATGAATAACACTAGCTAGGTCAGATACACTTATATACAAGCCTCAAATTTTGAATGTTTCATTTCAAGTACTAAAATATTGCATTCTTAGTTAGCAGGTCAGAATATTGAGCTATCTAGTATATTCAGTTATGTTGTTTATTCAGATTTCTAGTTGGGAGTAGTCTTAGATTGAGTGGACTAGGGTTCATCGTACCCGTATAGTCCTAGAACTACGTGCCCCATAGTTAAATAAGGCCTCTCTGTGGGGATTATATTTAGTGATCTTGCAAGTCAGCCTTTATACCTTTGGCAAGGTATATTGGGTCCTTTTGATGGGTCATATACATCAGAATCCACGTTTAGCTGACGTGGTTTTATGTCGGTTATTAGTAGCTCCCACAATCAAACTTCAATGCATTGGACCAGGTTTTCAGTTATATTTCAGTATTCGGTCTTAGCATGTTATGCACTTGGTCATTGAATCCATTTCAATTCATTCGCAGTATGTTTTCAGCAATTTTCCAGTCTGTCTAGATTATATTATTGCTTAGTATGTTTTGTTCAGCTTTATCCTATCCTACATGATTAGTACACTCCAAGAACTAATGCATAATTCGCGCTACATCCTTTAATGATGTAAGTTCATGTACTCAGCATCCAGGTCACGCGTAGATTGACTCTCGATCTCCATTTCCAACATCTTCAGTGGTGAGTCCTCACATTTCGAGGACTGTAGTCATGTTTCTATATTTAGCCTTTTTATTTCAGTTTTAAGTATTTTCTAGAGTTAGCTGGGGACATGTCCAGTAGCTTAGTCAGTACGGGCTTCTTTTCAGACATAGTTTAGTTTTAGCTTTAGAATTGAGTTTAATCTTTCATCTATATTGAAGTCATAAGTATTTTCTTTATTTAGAACAACTTTGGGTATTCCCCACTATTAAGTTTTATCATGATTTAGCTTCTGCATCAATTTTAATTGTTATATAATATTCGGTTTGCTTATGATATGTCAGTTCAGGGTTAACTTGGGGTCACTCGTGATCTTAAGTCCCGTGTTAGTCAAGGGGGTAGCCTCGGGGCTTTACAAACTTGGTACTAGAGCCTTAGGTTCAAGATTCCTACGATGTCTGAAAAGTCGCACTAAGTTGAGTCATTTTCATGGGTGTGAAGTGCACCACATCTAATGAGAGTGAGGCTATGAAGTGTTTTAGGAAAAACTTCACCTTGCTATTCTTATCGTGTGTGGGTATCATCTCCTTCGTAACTCGTTGTTATGCATTTCAGATCATGGCTCCACGTCGAGCTAATGCAAGGAACAGTAACGCAGTCCCTCCAGTCCCAGATCAAGATGTTTCGAATATAGAGTTTTGAAATGCGATTCAGCTTTTCGCTCGTACCGTAGATAACCAGAACAATCAGCAGGTCCCAGTTCCTACCAATGCTAGTAACTAGTCACATATTTTCTGCTAAGTGGACAATATGCCCAATCTGCATCACAAAATGTTGTGATCTTTCCATTAGAATTACTAGACAATAATAGACCTTGACCAGGCTATTATTTTAGGTTACTTGATGACCCTCAATGCAGCATCCATATACGACCTTTTAGGTTGTTGGAGAAATTGAGAGAGACTTTGAGCACTATAAGAAATATTTGGTCTTGTCATGTTAAAATAAAGTAGTTTCCCTATAATTTTTTGATACATAATTTGATCTACTAAAGGATTTTCCGGTATACCTTGCTTGACATTATAGTCAATAGGAGGACTTGTCGGTTTAGATGCAGCGAATCCAACTTCTGCTACAAGTTCCAAAGTGTATTTCCTTTCTTTGATCTTATGAACTCAATTCCCAAAAAAAACTTAAGCTCTCCTAAGTCTTTTATCTTAAAAACACTTAGTAATGCTTTCTTTTTACTTTCAACAATCTTTAAGCTACTACATATGATAAGCATATCATCAACATACACAAGTATAATAGTTATCCCTTCATTATTTCTCCTAATAATAAAGGAATAGTCATGTTGACTTTGTTGAAAGTTGAGATTGATAAGGGCTGCAGTGAGCTTGTGATTCTATTGTCTTGGGGCCAGTTTTATCCCATAGAGGGATTTGATCAGTCTACATACCTTATCCCCCTTGACTGGAAAACTCCTGCGGCCTAGTCATATAAATCTCATCCTCCAAATTACCTTACAAATATTCATTAAACACATCCATTTGATGAATATGACAACTTCTTGCTGCCATAATGGATAGTATAGTTCTAATTGTTACCATTTTCACTATAGGAGAGAGAGTTTCTTTGTAATCTATTTCCTCTTTTTGACTGTACCCTTTTGCTACAAGTCTTACATTAAATCGTTCCACTTACCCTGTAGATTTATATTTAAATCTTGTATATCCATCCGCAGCCTGTAGCCTTCTTTCCAGCTGGTAAGTCTGTAACATTCCAACTCTTATTATCCTCCAATGCTTGTATCTCATATTTCATTACCTCTACCCAGTTTTGATCGTTTGTGGCTTCAGAATATGTCGTAGGTTCTTGCAGACCATAGATAGCAACTAAATAAGATTGATAAGCAAGAGATAAAATATCATATATAAGGAACTTTTTTATTAATATTAAGTGAAACAAATTCTTTATCTCAACTTACTTCATTGGATGGTGATTGGACTGTATAAGTATTAGATGTACATTGTTCCAGTATGTTACATTACTAAATAATTCATTGAGTCGATATCAATATATTTTATATTTGGATGGATCATACAACAGACTTTTGTACACTACATTACAAGATAAGACATTAAATCAATGCCAATATATTTCATTTTGAGTAAATCATGCAGGGGATTCAATTTATTACATTACTAGATGAATGATGGAGTAAATGTTAATATATTTTATGCTTAGATTGTTTAATAAGTGAACTCGGTATATTGCAATACTAGATGAGACATGTAATTGTCAATGTATTACATGTTCGGATAGATCAAGAAGTTGGATCACTTTATTGTATTATTGTGATAAAGAACAAGTACCCCCTTGGCTATGATCGAAATCCTAGAGATACATTTTAAATAAACTAAGGTCTTAATACACCTACCCCCCCCCCACCCCCTACGAACCTATTTTTGTTTTGTAATTATGTACACCTTTTGGCTTACATGACATCCAAACATCTACCACCTGTCTCAACTACGTGGAGACTCAAAGTGTTCCACGTAAGCCAAAATATGTACAAAATTACAAAAAAAATTTAGTTCGGGGGGTAATAGGATCTTAGTTTAGTTAAGGTGTATTACTGAGATTCCGGTCATAGTGTAGGAGGTTGTGCCTTATCCTTATATTATTATATATATAATGAAATTAATGTCAATATATTTTATGATTTAGTCATTCATGAAGAGGCCTTATACTATTACATTATTCGATAAGTTCAGTCAATTTTAATGCACCTCGTGATTGGGTGGATCATGAAGTGGAATCATCCTATTACATTACTAGATGTGACATATAATTGATGTTAATGCATTCCTTACTAGGGTGGATAATGAAGTCGACTGAAACTACGACATTGTTGTATGAGTCATGGAATAAATGTCATAGTATTTCATGCTTGACATACCCAAGAATGTAATACATTGACACTGATTGTATATCTCATATAATAGTATACTTAATTGAATCCATTTTACTATCCATCCTAGTATGCAATACATTTACATTGATTAATAAACTAATAACGACCATATCTACGTTTATCATATATCAATCGCTAGCTACTTACAAATTTATCTTAAATATAATAAAATATCATAATATATTGATTGATATAGGCTTAGAAAATATAACCAGGTTTTATCTTCATAAAACTAAAAATTTGTAATCTTTTGGATCGACAACAATATTCTACATAATAATCCAACAAAGCAAGTATGTGGTCTATGATTTCATGTCCCTCTAGGTATTCAACATTCTCTTGATAATCATCATTCATTTACGATAAAAACTCATATTTCATGATCATTCGATATTATTTCATAATTTTTTTCCTACAATGTCATTGATACATTCTAGAACAGGAAGTCTATAACATCAATATAAATGTCTTCTACCAAAACAAGTTGTCATCCCCAACTGGATTTCCCTCCAAGTATTCTATACCCTTTAATTTTTCAATACTATCTTTTTAATTCATATATTCTTCAACGTTGTACTCACAATTCACTTTTAAATTATCATTATTCACATCGTAACCCAACATAGCAAGTGTGAAAACAAAAACACTCAAGAAACTATTTTGAAGAATAAAAATAGGGTGAACTTCTGAAATTCCAGCAATGCATTAATTTGCAGAAGATCTGAATTTATCCAAGGAAAAACCTAACCATTTCCTATCCAGTAGCCACTTACAAAGTGGATGTTAAAAATGAATAAGAACATGTTCCACTAACAGCGATAAAATGGGCCACTAATTTCAGAAAGTTAAGCAACTAAGTTGACTAAGTCTAGCTAGAAAATAGGAAGCACTAAATTGAAATAAATAAAAGACAGTAAAAACAATAAGTTCAAAAAATGCCAGTTATCTAACACTCCTCCTTGGCATTTTTGTGACAACTACTAATTTTTTGCCTCAGATCTTCAAACCTTTCATTTGGTAGTGACATAGTGAAAATATCAGCTAGTTGGTTCTCAGATGAATAATGAATAACAAACACTTCATTAGATTATTGGAATTCTCTAAGAAAAAGAAACTTGATCTTGATATGCTTAGCTCAACCATGAAACACTGGATTTTTTGAGATTGAAACTGATGAATTGTTATCACACGTGATCTTGGTAACTTTTGTTTATTCATGGCCCAAGTCCTTCACCATCTTCATTAGCCAGATAGCTTGATTCACAGTAGATGCAACATCTATGTACTCATATTATGTTGTTGATTGAGCTGTAGTTTCTTGTTTCATAGAGCTCCAACTAAAACAACTTGTCCCCTAACAGAAAAGATATCTAGAGGTGCAAATGGAATCATCAACTCTGCCACCGCAGTCACTACTATAGTACCCGACCAGGTTCATAGTTACTTTGGCAGATGTTGGGGAAAAATTTCCAAACTTGTTGGTTCCTTTAATATACCTTAACACTCTTTAGCCGTTGTGAAATGTGTGTCTTTAGGTGAATGAATGAACCTAGAGAGCAAACTTTTAACAAATGGAATGTCAGGTCTATTTGAGGTTAGATATAGAAGACTACCAATTAAGCTTCAATACATACTATCGTTCACACCAATAGAGATTGGAGTACTCACATGTTTGCAATCTTGCATTTTAAACCTGTTTAGAATATCTGAATGTATTTCTGCTGGCATATGAAAATTCCATCACTGGACAGTAATACTTCCATGCGAAGGAAGTACTTCATGACTCCAAGATCAATCATTTCAAAGATTTTCTCCATTTCATCCTTGAACCTTTGGATTAGTTCAATTTTGCTTCATGTCACAAGAATGTCATCCACATAAATTGAGGAAATTAAGTTCTCACCTACACTGAATTTCACGTACAAAGTAGCTTCACTTTGACTTCTCCTAAAGCCAAGTTGGATGAGATGATTGTCCATTCTCTCATACCATGACCTTGGGGCTTATTTTAGGCCATACAAGGCCTTCTTTAAGAGATACTTGATCCTATTTTCCATGAATTGAGAAACCATTAGGTTTCTGTACATAGATCTCTTCAACAAGCAAACCATTCAAAAAAGCCAATTTGGAACTATGAGATGCAAATGCAAGAATAAGCTAGATTGAGTCATACCTTGCTACAATAGCAAATGTTTCCTGGTAATCTTTACCATATTGTTGTGCATATCCCTACAGCACTAAACTAGCCTTATGTTTGCAAATTATTCTATCGCGATTGAGTTTTTTCTTGAAAATCCATTTTACACCAATCACCTTTTGATTTCTAGGTCTGTTAACAAGCTACTAGGTTCCATTCTTCTGGATCATGTCTAGTTCATCTTGCATAGATCTCTTCCATGCATGAGAGTCTTGTGCTTTAGCCTAGCTTATTGGATTAGAGGTAACCAAATCACACCGCTGGTAGATATCTTTTAAGTTTCGAGTTCCCCTCACTGGTACATCATCCACTAGTTTATCTTCTGGAAGTTGAGGTTGCTCTTTTGAAAATAAATCAGAATAAAAGGTCTTCTAATTTTTCTACTCCCAACCAGGTGCTTCATCAAATTTCACTTCTCGGCTGAGAATTAGTTTTTCTATTTTTAAACAAAAAACCATGTATCCTTTGGATGAACTATTGCCCATAAATATGCCCTTATGAGCCTTATTGTCCAGCTTATAACTCTTTGTTTCTAGAACTCTATAATAACATATACACCCAAAGATTCTGAGATGGTGTACTGATGGTTTGTTCCCACACCAAGCTTCATATGGAGTCATGTCATGCAAGGCCTTAGTAGGGAATCTGTTCAGCAAATATACAGAGGTATTAACTCCCTCCGCCCAATACTTATTTGGGATCTTTCTTTCGAGCAAAAGACAACTAGTCATCTCCATTATTATCTTGTTCTTCCTTTTAGACATGCCATTTTGTTGTGGAGTGTATGGTTATATCAATTGGCATTCAATACCTGTGCTATTACAAAACTCCATAAACTAAGAAGAAGTATATTCTCCTCCATTATCTGACCTTAAAGCGTTAATACTAAGATTACATTGATTTTCTACTTAAGCTTTAAATTGTTTAAAAACATCAAAAACTTCACTCTTCAGTCTAATGAAATAAACCCAACACATTCTGGTGTAGTCATCATTAAAGAGGAGAAAGTATTTGTTACCACTCAATGAATCTGTTTTTCATTGGGCCGCAAACATTCGTATGAATGAGCTAAAGTTTCTTGTTAGCTCTCCATACTTGATTTGCTTGAAATGACAATTTTGTTTGCTTTCCCTGTTAGCAGGTTTCACAAACTTGAGCATTAGAAAGAAATTCAGATATGTTTTCCACTAGCGCCTTGTTTTTCATCTCTGTGATGCTTCTCGTATTAAAGTGCCAAAACTTTTGTACCATAAGTTTATACATGCTTATGAAGTAATAGTGTAAGCATGCTCAATTATTTTATCCCAATCAACTGAAAACATTTTGTTGCTCATCTTGACATAATATAATTCTACTTCACAATGGTCAGAAACAACATATTCACGATTCTTAAAATGCAGAGAATAATTATTTTCAAGCATTTGTCCAATGATGAGTCCACAAATTGGACTCATTTAGGGCTATATTTTAATAGAAATGGTTTCCCGAAATGCTTATTTGATCTCAATATCTCATGACAACCCTTAAGTGTCGGGTATTTAAAGTATTAAGGAAAGCATGGACAGTAAGTCGCAAAAAGGCTGAAAAGAACGAATAAATGAAGACCTGAGGATTGTCGAGTCTACTTGGTGAGTCGCCAAAGGGACTTACTTTGCCTTTTGTTCCATTGTGCTGAGCCCTGAAGGAAAGGATCAAGTCGGCGGAAAAAGAAAGCAGTCAACGCATCGCTGAGAAGTTCCGCGAAGCAATACCATGCCACTTAATAACCTAGAGCATGACGATGTTGGGGCTGGTGCAATATGGCGATCAACTACACCAAAGGGAGAATCACCTAGTTGATCGGCAATTCCGACTAACGACGCCGAATGATCCGTTGCAACACAAATTTGTAAAAACTATAAATACTAGTTAGAGTTTTAATTTTAGTGTGGAACAATTATTATAATTTTCACTTGGAGTCGAACAATTGTGATAGATTTCATATAGAATAGTACTTTTTGAAATTTTTGCTCTAAGTTTGAGAGGGTTTTGAAGACTTGAAGAAGAAGAGGGTTTCATCTCCAAAGATTTGGACTTGGGACTCTTGATTTCTTCATTCTTGGCTTGTAACGAGACTAAAATCCTCATACCCATTTGAATTCAAGCTCATTTAGGTATAAATTTCTATCTCTTGATGTGTGGCTAAAAACCCCAATTCTTTGGGTGTGATTTAGCAAATATGGGTTAAGATAATTGTTGGGTCTTGCTTGCTAATAGTCTATTCGTAGTTTAAATTTTATTTCATTTAGTGGTTGTGGATGAATTTAATGAATTTGTAGTTTCAACTACAAGTTTATTTATGTGTTTTCGGCTTGCTCGAGAGAGAGGTCGTAAAACTAAGGCCACTAGATTGATGGCCAGGGTGAGTGGGTCGACACGTGGTTCAGCTCGAGAGAGTGAACCCTAGTCCCATGTCCACACACTCAACTCGAGAGAGTGAGTGGGTTAAGGCGTAGGCTGGTCTTCATGCGGCAAGTGGGTGTCCGAGAGGAATGCATTTAAAATGGGGTAAGTTGCTCGAGAGAGAGCTTATCCCCCTTAAAGCATAGCCTAGTCAAAAATACTCTACAAATCTTCTATCGAAAGTATGTACCCAATAATCTAGCTTAACCTGTATTCCGGTCACATACCAAGGATCCTCTCTCATTACTTAGAAACCCTTGTTAATTTTGTTGTTTTTGCCCTACTGGTGACAACCCCCCATGTTAATTGACACTCTTGTGTCCCCCTTTAATTTACATTTTTTCTAATCGTCAACGTCTTTTAGCTTCAACTAGTTAGAACTAAATTTTATTTTTCTATTAATTCTCAAAACCACTCTCTTGGGACGATCCCAACTCTTGGTTGGGTTACTATACTAATGCCCGATCGTAGACACTCACATATGAAGTTGTGTCCTTGATTACAGAAACATCATCCAACACTCAACTAATTTTGACTCATATCAGGAGTGTATAGAACTTCAGGAATAGTTTTCATACCTGATATTGTTGACATAGACATTGTACCCCTGCCTTTGACTTTTATTGCCTCATTGTTTCCCACTTTTACCTTAGA